>PVIC010026254.1:0-24677 GCA_004025085.1 Thryonomys swinderianus | reverse complement strand
ATACAAATGCAAACCAATGACACAACCATTCTCAAAGCTCAGCTTGGGTTACATCTGCTAATGTCCCATTGATCAAAGTGGTAATGCACTGAGACCATTATTCCCTTGCATTATTCTAACTGATTAATATAATGAAGAGGCTCTTCATCTGTGTGAGAGCAAACAGTTGTTTTCAAAGCATGTTCCAGACAAACCAATGTGTGGCACAGAAATAAATACTTCATTTTGAGGAGGGGGATGTCCAAACTTTCCTGGAAATTCTAATCACCAATCAAAAAGTTAATTTCCTTTCCTAAAACCAGAAGTGGGAATACGTGGTCAAAATCTGTGACAAACCAGAAATACACCTTTCTTGCATGCTAACAAGCTGGTTTCCATGATTTCATGAATACTGATAAAAGACATTGGATCCCTGGATCAGGAACAAGAATATTTAAATAATCACAGTATTAGCAACAGCCAAGTTACTGTGTTTTTCAAACAGTTCCTTGAGCCAAATTCCCAATATTTCAAGGGCCAAATGACACCTGATTTCTCAGTGCATTTTGTTATGGGAGAGGATAGTTAGCATGGTGAATCCACACATTATATGTATAATGGCTGCCTTTGCTATGGAAAGGGACACTATATCTTCCAAGGATGCTGGAAAAGTAAATATCATTGAAAAGATGTCCTGAAATACCAACAGTCAGTACCTTTTCTTAAAAGGCAGATGGGCATAAGAGGTCTATGGAAAAGTCTATCCCAGCAATATAAAGTACTCTTCACCTCTCTGTGCTGGTCTGGGCCAGGTCCAAGATTCATGCAAAGCTTTCATTTGGGTTTTGGAGACCAATACTACTGTTGGCCCCAACTCAAGCTTAGACAGAACAGCATAAAATGAATACCAGTCAACCTCCATGCTGTGACCTCTGCTCATTGACTGTGTTTGGGTCCATGCTGTCACTGACTGGCTTATCTTTAATCTAGGAATTAAGTGATAAGAGTCTGCAGCATGCCCCTCCCCAATCCTCTACTACCCAGCATCTGTGAGTGTGAGATAGTGCTCCTGTCTGGGGAATTGCCTGCAGATAAAGAGAAGCCAACTCATCCAAGACACTCTACCCATCTTCTGGAGGCAGCGGATGGCCCAGAAAATCCTTGCAGTCAAGGTGAGGCCAAATGCTTACTTAGTCCCTTCTCCCCCATATCCTACCACCTTTGCTCTGTTTCTCTAGAGAGCATCCTTTCTCTGTATCACATACTTTCAGATTTCTGACTTGGACTCTACTGTTAGGAAACTAATTTAGAGCAGAAAGAAATATCTGTCTCAGAGAACTATGATCAAACATAATGAGATATGATTCAAATGAAAGAAATCAGAATCATTTCTGACCATTCCATTTCTAAGTTAATCTCTGGTCAGCTGATTCCAACAGCCCTAAGATTCCAACAGACCCCAAGTTAGTATTTAGCTGGTCACCGTCTTTTCAAGGGTAACCCACTCTCTTCCTATTGTGTTCTGTAATGACCTAAACCACCACAATTCTGGATCAGCCAAAGAAGACATATAGCCTCCAACAAACCCATATGAGTACATTCCTGCTTGTGTGTGTTTGTGGGGTGTGTGTGTGTGTGTGTGTGTGTGTGTGTGTGAGAGAGAGAGAGAGAGAGAGAGAGAGAGAGAGAGAGAGAGAGAGAGACTAAAATACCTGAAATGTACTCTGCTATAGTGGTGCTTATAATCTAAAATGATAATTAATTTCTCCTACTCTATGAACCTGGGAATAGTGCCAGGAAAGACATTGATTTACTGGGATTGCTCTCAGCTTCCAGATCACTGAAGTTGCCTGCTGCTTCCCCAGCTTCCCCGGAAATGTATGCGGAACACCCTGGCGATGCCCCCGGCAGTGCCCGTGCCTCAGCGGCCATCGGCTTGGGGCTGTCGTCTCCGGACTCAGCCTCTAGCTCATACGCATGGACTCGGCTGCTTCCTCACCTCTGTGCTCCCCTGCCTGGGAACAGAAGCCAAACTGGACACTTCTTAAAAATAATCTTTCTGTCATTTTTATAGTTCTTTAATTTCTGTTTCTAGCGCCCCTCTGAACTCCAAAATGAATTCATATATCCTTCTTTTCCAATTCATATGTCTGTCCCCAGAACTCATTTTGACTACCACATTTCTACTTAGAAACTAGAAATTGCTTTCTGCCCTTCCCCACCTGCCTCCAGTCAGCTACCTCCCCCTGAGTTCAATCAACACACTGGGCTAAGGTCAGGTCTTTTTTTTTTCCCCCTTGACATTTCTGCCATCTAAACAAAGAATATTCTGGACACAATGTTCTGTACTCTTCAAATATGATATTCTGATTGGCAGCATTTATTATTAGTATAGCAGCCACGTCCCCAGAGTTAAAGTAGCCAGCGGTGACTCGTGAAAGTCCAGGTCCTATCAGCAGCTGCTTCTTGCCTGCTCAGCTCCAACCTGCACAGCCAGAAGTGCGCCCCAACTTCTCCAGTGAGAGAAGGCAGTGAAGTGGCATAAGTGCCTAGACAACCCAGCCTCGGTTCCTCTCTTGACATAAGCATCTTCATCCCCGAGATCTCAACTGAGCACAAGGAAAGAACCATAAAATGGGCTGGAATCACACCCTAGCCGTCCTAGGGAGTGGCTTCTCCATTGACCACATTTCGGAAGTACAGCAACTGACCCCCGGAATGCGAATGCTTCTACGTGGAATGTTCTTTGACTCAGCCAAGCAGCATCTGCCAATTGGGAGACCGGTTAGCACGATTTCAAAAGAAAAGAAACTCGTGCACAGTCAGTGCTGGGTCATCTTTCCTCCCAGTGCCCTACAGGGAATCAGGGATGTGGCGAAGAGACCTTTGCAGGTGCTGCTCTAGAGAGTCCTCATTTAGAACACTGCAGTCCCTGAGAACACTAACACGCATCTATTTGCTTCTCTCAATTGTGTTTCTCAGAAATCTAAAATATTTTCTCCTTTGACAGGTCTCAGAATATTAAGTTTTGAAAGCCTCTCTTCCTCTCCAAGCCCATTCTATAAATATTCACAACAATTCGCAAGCGGTCAGGGATGAATAGATATATGGACTATTTGGTATAAACTGACACAGTGACAAGGCCTTCAGAATCAAGTTCTGGTAGTCAAGGAACAGAAGGAAAAGTAAAACAATCCGCCTCCACATCTGGTAACAAGGCAAGGAGTTGTCACTCCGAAGCTGCCTCGGAGACTTCAGCACACAGTGAAAGGGCTTTTCTTTCATCTCTTTTTACTTTAGTTGCATGAAATAGCTAATACTCAAATGAACGCATCTATTTAAAACACCAGAAAAAGCCCATTTGTCCTCATCATCTGGAGAACTAACATGGATTGCGTTATACTGATGAGACTGGAGTCTTGAAAGGCGTGAGTTGGTCAAACCCAGAAAGCAGAATATGAATGTGTTTGCCCACCACTCTCTAGGACAGAATCGCAGTGTAAATGCAGAACACTGGATCTGCAGCCTGAAGCTCTGCACTGCAGAAGCAAACAAGGCCATGTGCACATACTCTCTGCTGCGGTGCCCATTTCCTAGGAATTTCACCCACTCGTCTGCAATCTGACATATATACGTACAGACACAAGCTGGCAAGCCAGACTGATGCTGGACGTGTGTTTTGGAGTCCCATAGACACCTCCTGGTCCACAAATCCACAGCTGACCTCAACGCCTTCTCCTCAGTAACCACAACTTGGAGTCCTCACGTCTTGATCCTCTCTCCCTCAACGACAACCACCTAACAACTCTATTAATTCTTCTTCCATAACAGGGTACAAACTCCCCTCTCTCTCCCCTGAGTTTATAACACTCAGTTATTTCAATAATTTCTCTCCCCATCTGCCCTGTTCTGTAACTGGAATTCCTTCACCTTTCAGGTCTCTGGACGACACCTGATTTGGACTGTCACCTCATAACATCAGTTAGCATCCCATCTCGGACTGGGCGAAGATTCTCTCTGGGAAGGCTCATCTCTTCAAGATCAGCAATGTCTTCCTCATCAAGTACCTCATACAGCTCAATAGAAAAATACTCGCATTTAAAACGCTGGTCATTTGTAGAGTAGGTGATATTTCTTGCAAAACTTTTCAACATCTTTTTCAGTCTGAAGATGTTCGGGCTACTACTTAGCATTGTGTTTTGGTGTGAAGAGATCTAGACTGAGGGACATAGCACCCCTAATACTAACAGTACATATACTTCATTGTTTAAAACGGGGCTGACATCTGAGTTATCCAGCAAATGCCATGCCCAATGACTCATTGTACATCCATTCTAGGATTGTTCTCCCTGAGAAAAACTACAGAAAGAGAGGAGCTTAGACATCAAAAGAAAAGATACATTCGGAACACTAGTGACACCTCCCCACAGATGTGGGTAAGGTGACCCTGCCAGGATGTTTTTTACTGGCCTGAGAAACTTCAGGTGGCTCCAGTTACCTGTAACAATAGAGTAAGCTCTGCCTAACATCAAGCAGTGAGAGACACGGAGGGGTACGGGCTGACGGAGGCATCAGATTCATAGAGCCTTCTGCCTTCACCCTATGGAAGCTATTCAAGTTTACATTTGATGTCCTAGTGACACAAATAGAATCTCAAAGTAAATTCCTCTCACAGATGTTCAGTCAGTGGGAGTCTGTCAGGTACAAAGGAAGCCATCTGTCTTTTCCACACACACCTACACTTATGAAATCTTAAGTGTCCTCTCACCATTTGGCCTGTTATGCTGTGGCAAAATAAAAGGCAGAAAAGCCTTTCCAGAGCTGGTCCTGGACACTTGGAAAAACTATGGAGGAAAAAACCAGCCATTAAAATGTCAAAAAAAAAAAAAAGGAAAAAACAATCTCTTTAGCAAATGGCGACCCCTGCCAATACCAAGGGTTGGGCAAGGACTGTGGAGGTAGAGAAATGAGGCCAACAGTTTCCAGCTCCAATTCTTGGAAAGGCTAAAAGAAAAATGTCCTGACAGTGAGGATTTTTCAATATTAGAATCATTTGTTCAAAATGGGGACTACGATCTTTTATTCTGCACAGCCATAGCAAAAAGGGCATCAAGTCCACTGAGAAACCAGCTACTGAGCTATCTGAAGGCAGGACAATGGACTCTCTAGGTTCTCACTTTCTCATCTGGCCTATGATCCTATAAATCCTCCTAATAAAATATTGTCAGAGTTACTAAGTGATATTTATTTTTCCTCTGAGTTACAAAACAGTCATTGGCAGGTGGCTCCCCTGGGGTCTCAGTTTTCCAGTGGAATTAGACTTTCTGTCATTTATATCAGTACCCAGTGGCCATCCCATGGCACTTGAGTGATGCCTACAAATAAGGACCTAAAACAGAATTATAAATCAGGAGAATGTACCTGGAAAGTCTGTTTCTCCCAATGCTGGCTAAGAATACAGAGCGTAAGTGTTAGCCCATCTGGCTAGGTGCATAAGAATAACAATAATGATTATCATACTGTACTTGTTGCTAAAACTTTAACAGTAAGATTTTTGTAAAGTGGGAAGAACCAAGCACCAAAGACAAAAGGAAAAATCAGTGAAAATTGCCCCAACTTATAATGGAAAAAAGAGCAATGCCGATTCTTCAACTTTCGGGAGAAAACAAAGAGATATATTAGAGAAAGTCTTACTGAGTGAAAATCTGATAATCTAATTTTAAAGTCAGAGAAGAGCTATAAAATGAAAACATTCTTTTGAGGAGGAGGAGCTCACTATGTATTTATGCATGTTTGACTATGATGATTAGTGTCCTACAAAATATTAGATCATGTGCTTAATATCATATATGTTTATTTGGATACCCTTACATTTGTTTGGTAATTACTGGTAATGAAAGAAAGTATCACCAGGAAAATATCCTAATGTTATGAACATGTATTACTTTAAAACATAAATTGGGAATTAAAATATACATAGTGACAAGTACCTATGAAACACTATACCTACCTAGTATGGGGACAATTCATGTTAATAAATCCTTAAGTCGGTAACAAATCTCTTTTGCTTCTTTTTGTATACAAGATTCTCAAAGTACTTCTCTGGTATTATTGGTTAATTATTACAGAAGAAATTTAAGAGGAAAAGGTGTGAACTCACTAGTTTTAAGTAAATAAAAAAAGACTGTTGGTTTGAAATCATTGACTTCTCTTTCCTCTTGGTAAGATGGCCATTTTGATGATCAGTAGATGGAAAGACAAACAGAAAAGGACAATTCTGTTATGCAAACTTCTCTGCTACATTCTTCCATCTCCACATGCATTGAGTGGGTCCTTGAAGAGCAGCAGGATTAAGACATCCTGGATAAGGTTTTAGAGAAGAAGTTATGGCCCTATTTAGAGATCTAGGCCAGAACTTGTCCTTTTTCTCATTCTGTACTATTCCATAACAGCCAAAAACTCATCATCACAGAATGGCTAAATACAATCTAGGGATGCAATACTGAGGAAGACTATGCGGCAGTTATAAATAACAACAAAATCCAAGCGTACTGACATATGCAAACCTCTGAGACATACTACTGAAAGAAGAAAAGAAAATTACACTATGATATATATTATGACATTATTAATGTAAAAACACAAACAACACTATATCTTTCTTCACATAACTAGTTTATTGAAAAGTTTGATTCACTGAGATACAAATATAGAGATGATTTTTGTTTTCAATCACTGCCCTTAGCCACATTGACTTTCATATTCCAGAAACTTAGTAATGTACAGAGCAGATCCCGTAGCTTTCTGGTCACTGTCTCACAGCAAACATTCCAGGTGAGTTCTGCTCATTCTCCCACTTTGAGCCCTCAGCCTCAGGTCATTCCTTCTCACCTGGCTCATCCTGACCCCGACTAAAGGACTGGGCGGGGGGAGGCCACTCTGCTCTTTTGCTTCTTCTATGCCTCCTCTCTCTCCCCTTTACCCTTCCCCCTTCTCTGTCTCTTCGCTCTCCCTTCCCCCACTCTTCCACTCCTCCCTTCCCTCCACTGTACTGGAGTAGAGAAGTACAGTTAGAGCCTCAGTACCTTTGGGATGTTCTCTTCATTGGCAATGGCCTTTGATGGCACTATGTTGGTAGAAGATGCCTTTCTTTGGAAAACCTGGGTGAGTTCTTCCTATAATGAATGCAAAGCTCGGACCCGATTTGTTCTGAGGCATCTCACTGGTGGGCTGAAACTGCGTTCCCTTGAGGACAAGGTCTCCTCTCCAGCAAGTCTGTCAGCTTGGGTCAATAAATGCTGAGAATGTTCAAACTTTCTCCCTCAATGTCCATTCAAAAGGTTCAGAGGACTCTGTTCCCTCCAAACCAAGCCACAAGTAGCTGCATTATTTTAACCTCACTATCTACTTCTATTTGCATCTTGCTAAATGGGTGCTAAGCGAAGATCAGCAAGTCTCCCATCTAAGCAGATACCCAGTAAATGAGGTAAAGCTCACTCTCCCTTTCTTCAAAGATACTCTTTATCTGGCTGAAGATCAAGCTAGAACCTTCCTCTGATTCCCTATGATGTTGGAAGCAAATGCACAGCTGAGTGACCCCTCGTCATCCCTATGGAGCACAAATAAAAGTCTACAAACAAAACTGACTGGCGGGATTCTCCTTTCCTCTGCAGAGGGACTTAGGATGATGAGTGTAGTAAATGTGCTCTGGTGTGTGTCACTTGGACTCCAACACAAAGAATGTTTCTGCATAGTTCCTCCATCAGCTCACTACATTGGCTGGCCTCTACAGGGGTCGCATGCTCTTTAGTAAAGGCAGCTACATTTGGAAACTCAGTTTGACCGCCGGAGTGTGACAAGTATCATTGACTCTCCACTGATAGACTTTTCCCAAAGTTTGATTAAGGAACTGTACTTTTTCCGAGAGTATAATTGGCAAGTAATTGGAACCACAGAACACAGTACAGACTCCCTTTACCCACGGTGCTAATGGGACACAGACTACAAGTCAATGTTCCTTTCCATTTTCCACCTGCTACAAGTCTGTGCGATCATCTGCTAGAGTCTGACTAATGAGAGTAGTAGGAACCCTGCAGGGTGGAAGGGACAGTCTGACAAGAGCTCACAGAGGGAGAAGATGTGCTGAGCGGCACGTGGAGTCACAACTTGTCAGGTCCTCTCGACAAACATTTAGAGGGCTAGGAAGGTGCCCAGCCAGCAAGCCAGGGCCCCGGCGTGCTCCTTTTCTGGCTCTTATTCTGCATGTCCAGCTAAAAGAAGGTGCCAGAGAAGCCTCTGCTGGCAAGGGGATGAGTTAGTGCAGCGGGTAGCCAGCCTCTACCAGGGTGGCAATGGGCCTCCGAAAACATGGTTTTTATATCTTTGCCAATTCTTAAGAATCTCAGTGTGTATCTGAAGAGAGAGGACTCCGCCACCGGCAGAGCAAGTTTCACCGGCTTTCGACAGATGATTCAAAAGGGAAGTAAAACTGGAAATTGGAAGATTTCAGATACAGCGTAAGTACTGTGATTTAGCTTTAGACAAGTTTGCCCTCCGGAGTATAGTGCTCTGAAAACTTTCAAAATTTTCTCCATTGAGTCACTAGAAAACTGTGAGCTTCTTGTTTTTAAAATGAAAATATATGCTTCTTAACTCCTACATTATCATCTGGGTTTTAATTATGATACTTGTTTGATCAAATATCTACCAACTGTGATGCTGAAAAGGAAGTTTAGAGATCAGACAGAATGACCATTTAACTGTAGATACACAGAAGTAGCTGCCCAAGGGCTCCCTTGTTCAAAAAAGGCAGCAGCACTGGAATCCAGCTCTTCAGACTCCACGACTCTGCCACTAGTAACACAAAGAAGCAGTTCTTTGAGGTACAACGTCCTTTAAAATTACTGTTCTTCAACATCAGTACTAGGAGTAAAATATAGTAATACCTTGCACATCTCTAGATCATCATGATTACTTTTACCTACATGGTCTTATTTGATTACGAGGAAGACACAAGCAGCACAGGTATTATTAGGCCCATTTTATAAACACAGCCACTGAGTTCAGAAAGATTATATCATTTGCCTCAAGCATGAGGAAACTGTCAGGTTTGATTCTTAGCTTAACTCTATTTTTGTATCATCAGTCACAAGTCTTTGTAGTTTCCACAAATCTTTAACATCATAATTGACTACTTTACACCTGAACTTGATGTTTTATTCATCTCCACATGGAAAAGCCATACATCAAGCATGTGTTTATTTTTGGAAATGTCTGCTAGAATTTTGTTGTGAGACTATGGATATTGAAACTAACAGCCAGAAGCCACCTGACTTGGAGATGTACAGCATGAACCTGTTTTTCATTTCCTTGTCTTGGGCTGATACTTTTGGGGGAAGGCCTCAGCTGTGCAGACTCAGGGATATCAGAGGAAGAGCATGGTCGGTGTCTTACAGATGGTATTTCAGTGCCTGCTTCACCCTACCCCTGAACTCCTAACACACACACACACACACACACACACACAGAAGAACCCTCTGCTGTTCTGTGAAGTCAAATGAACTAGCTGCATTAGACACGCCTTGACACAGGCTAGTCCAGGCTCTGTAGCTTCCTGCTTCTTACCTTCAATACACACCACTGGGCCATATTAATTTCTGCCGGGGGAGGGGATTGGTCAATGAAATCTAAATGGTATTTTCCTATTTATTGATACAATTTCATGGCAAGAGCAATTTTCAGAGCTTATTTTCCACTCCATTGAATCCCATGTTACTGCAAATGAATATATTCCTCGGTCAGTGCAATGGCAAAACACAGTTGTAAGTGTTTTATGCTTCATTTGGATAAAGAGTTCAGGATATTACCAAGTATAAAAGGAAGTTAAGGGCCATATTTCATTAGAAAGCTGTCTCCTCTGTTAATAAAACCTGATGTTTGTGGTAGATGTATAAAAAAACCATAGTAAGGACTTGCAACTCCGACTGGTATTCAATAAGGCAGCACAGTGGTTCTAAACACCACCCGAGGTGTTCACTGCTCTTCCACTCAAACCAACATCTACACACCAGCCCAGGAAGCAGAAAGAAACTGACTGTGGGGTGTGAGTTGGTTGTTTCATAGTAAATTTAAAATCCTATCCTCAAGCCAAGGTACTAGTTTTCTTCAGGTACTAGTTTTGCCAGTGTTAATAACTACAGGAAAAAAAGATGCTAACATTGCAAAGCATAGACTTCAATGGGTCAGGCCTGCTACAGGCTGATGTACTTTGGTTTTAAAAATGATTCTGTGGTCTACCCACAGAGGCGTATTATTATTTTTATTTTTTCCTTCCATTTTATTCAGCTTAATCTCCTTCTACAGAGCCTGTTTTCCTCTATCCTTCTGATTTTTTCCTATTTTTAATAAATGTGAAATTTCACTGTCAGAAACTTATTAAGTAGATGGACTTCCTGTATTTTATCTGTTTACTGGGTTTAGGAAGAATTAACACTGTCTTATTTTTCCAAATGCAAGAACTCAAGGGCAGCCAAGGGCAACATTAGAAAACTCAGGCTGGGCATAGTGGCTCATGCATGCAATCCCAGCACTCAGGAGGCAGAGGCAGGAGGATTGTTGAGTTCAAGCCTTGCCTGGACTACACAGTGAGCTCAGGACCAGCCTGAAATACAAAGCAAGACTCTGTCTCAAAAACAAAAACAAAACAAACAAACAAAAAAAAACCTTTTATAAGAACTTGGTAACTCTAAAGTAAAAATTTCACAACCATCAACCAGAAAGGGGAAAGAGGGCCCGTCTGCAGATGGGCTCATCATCTAGTCTTTTCTGCAGCTGCACTTCTGTAGAGAACAATACACCTCATAACAATCTTCACCAATATAATTTGTTCACTTCATCTGAGAAACAATAGGAGTTATTGGCTTTTACAAGAAGTACTAAGAACATTCAATAGGTCCAGTACCTAGATTCTACTTTTATTAGCTACATGGCAGATAAATTACATTCTATGCTCATAGAATTCTCCTGGAACTGCCAAACCTGTATCAAGAATCCTGTCACATGCTGGGTGTGATGGTTCACACCTGTAATCTCAACACTTGGGAGGCAGAGGCAGGAGGATTGCTGAGTTCAAGGCTTGCCTGGGCTACATAGTGAGCTCAGGAACAGCCAGAACTACATAGTGAGACCCTGTCTCAATTAAAAAATAAAAAATTCTGTCACTCACCTAGTTCTTTCTCGTGACCTTATTGTCAGGTATGTTCATGGTGTTACCTGACCTTTGATGTCCACATTGCCTATCTTAAGCGATAAGCTTTTACTGAAACTTCTATTTCCAATGCTTTAGATGCTGCATTTCATCAAATTCATGGGTAACTATTTTGTGTTGTTCAAGAAAGTCTGAGGCCTCTACAGGAAAGGAGCATCTCTAGATTCATGCTTCACATGCTCCCCACCCTTATCTGCTCATTCCAAACAGGGCCCTTCAAACTAGGCATGAGTCAGGCAGCCCCTGGGCCAGGACTATGGTCAGGCCAATGGACATTGCTGTGATGGTTCTCATGATTGAAGATGCTCAGTACTTAGCAGACACCCAAGTGAACATTTATCTCTTTCTACTTTTTCCTGCATATAATACACAGTATTTGTAGCTGGGTGGAATCTGGATTTGAATTTGATGTCTACAATCCAGTAAACTCTTTACATGAGTGAAGTAGCCTGTCATGTTTCCCTTGAACACAAAAAATATAAAGTTTCTGAATAAAACTTTAATATTAAAATTTTCTGTTGTTTAAAATCATAACTTTATCAACATAAGCAGTTACCTCAAATGAGTTAAGATTGGGTCACATACATATTTACTACCGAAGGTGTGTCTTCTTGTTTCTTTCCCCAGTTAACCCCCCATAGGATTTTCTTTCTTCCTTAAATTACCCTCTGTGCTTTTATCAACTAAAGTAAGCCAAATGAAAATAAGATCTTCAAGGAAGAATTCTAGATATTTCTTCATAATCTTCAGCCAGAAAGACCTGTCTCTGATTTTTAAGTATTTTTTTTCAGTGTTCATGGATTACTGGATTTTAAAACACGCACTTATTGGACCACTTACCCTGTATTAATCACTCAGCTATGTGCCAAACACCCAATATCCTTGACCTGGAGACTTTGTTGGAGAACAAAATGTAAGAGAGAACTTTAATACTATTAAATGATTTTGAGAGGATAGTAAAATGACTCTTTGGAGTAATATATAGAGAACTTCTTGGTGTCAGGCAAAGCCCAAAGGCATCACACATAGGTATTGGTTTATATTACCATTCATCCACTATTTTATGTGATGAATCTAATTTTGTCCTGAAGAATCATAAGGTATTAGAATGCAAAATAAGAATTAGCATTCATGGGAGTGTCCTGAATATTATATTGAGTGGTGATGTTAGGATGAGGCTTGGACTACTTGGGACTATAAGAATCAACATAGAAACAGTGAATGGAGAAGCAGATTAATGTTCCCTCCTCAAAGGGAAGCAAGATCAGTGAATTCACATGGACAAATACCACAGAATTGTTTACATGCTTAGAAATTAGATAACTTTTGAGTGAAAACAAAAGAACAAAAATTCCTAACTTGATTATTTATCAAAAAAACATGAGGAGAAAATGGAAGCAGTGATTATGTTTGCTTTAAGTAGGTAAGATTTCAACTTTTCCCATTGATGGAACTTGAGATTTAAGAATTCAGGTAAATTCAGATCAAAGGAAGTAGAGAAACTTCTAATTGGGCAACAGAATGTGTAGCTATGAAAGCCATGATATCCACATAATGATCACCTTTTCCTATTGTTAGACTGAGGTTCTTGGAAGAAAGATTTGGTCTTGTCCATCTTTTGAAGAATGGGTAAAAAATTGATCTGAAGAACAAGCTACATGATACTGGAGCTTTTTTCTGTTCTTTATCTGTTCTATAAGCTATTGAAGTCTCTGTCTCTTTATCTGCAAACTATACATCAAGTAAACTACCACTGCTTAAGGATGTTACCAAGACTTAATTAAATAATTTGTGAAAAATGTCTGGCACTTGCAATCAGTGCATTCCTTTTTCTTCCCCTGTGTCTCCAGTTTTTCCCTGTACATAGCCAAGAACAGCCCATAGCAGATACTCAGCAAATGTCTGTCATATTTTTTTCTTGCCATTTCCTTGCCTGTAGCACTCCTCTCACTTGGCACATTCAGCACAATCATGGAGCAACACATTCTTCCTCTCTCTTAGAATACTTTCAGGTAACCTTAACGAGATCTAATCTTTAAAAGTTGCAAATGTTATCATTATGTTGCCATTATGTTACAGATAGGGAAACCAAGCCATAGGATGGATTCCTAGCATTCTCAAAGTTAGAAAGCTACTGAGAAGATGGACCAAGTTGTTCCTGCCTCCAGAAATAACCACTTTCCTCTTCTGACTCTAGGTTCATCCAATTCTAGGCTCTCATTTCATCTACTACAGCTACATACACACATTGATACAGATAGCTTTCCTTCTCGTAAATTCTTCATTTGGTTTGAGGTTATTTTAACAATGTGAAACTTTAAGCTGCTAACAAAAGAACTTCATGATTCTGAGTTCTACAAAGCACACTGGCAGGCAGCTACCTTTTCAAATTTCTGCTAAATCAGCCAGTCAATTCTTAGGGAGAACCTATATTTAATATTAAGTTCTTAAAGATTCTGAAACAGCATCTGGTGATCTTGAGCTGTGAAGACAGATGGGACACTGAAATTAGCCTAATCAGTGCGTATAGTTCCTTTCGACTTCTGTTTTTCCAGGGAAAGTTTAGGTGCCATGGTGTAATGGGACTTAGCTGACCAACTCCACCTTGTTGAATATCCAAATAAGGGTCCTTTATTCACTAAATCTAAGCTTTCCAATAAAATGTAAGTTAATTTTGAAGAGCCCTGGGATACAGAGAGTATCCCAAGTGTCTAGTACAAAGGCTAGCACATTGCAAGTTCTCCATAAATGTTCATGGGATTAATACCTTCCCTTGTCATTTTGAAAACTCCAACTCAAACCATTTCATCATTTCCTTGCTGACATACGTTACTTAAAGGGGAAAAAGTGACATAGATTGCTTATATTGTACCAAGTACAGTGTTTCATATGGATAGTACTCTGTTTTCTGCTGCTATAACAAAATGTCTGGATAAATTTTTGGATAAATTTTATGGATAAATTTTTTATGGATAAATTTTTAAATAATAGATGGTTGTTAGGCTCATGGTTCAGGAAACAGGGTTCCCAGTTAACACAAAAGCACTGAACCAGCATCTGATTAGAGTCTTCTTGCTGCAACACAACATGGAATCACATAGAGAGACAAAACCAGCATGCTCATTCAGGTTTCTCTTTCTCCTCCTCCTCATCCTCCTCCTCCTCCTCCTCCTCATCATCTACCATCATTCCCCCTGCTTTCTCTCTTCTTCTGCCCCTTCTTCATTCTCCTCTCTCCTCCCCCCTTTCCCTTTCTTCCTCTTCTTTCTCTTTTTTTTTTTTTTTTTTTTTGAGACAGGTCTTGCTTTGTAGTTCAGGCAGGCCCTGAGCTCACTATGTAGCAATCCTCCTGCCTCTGCTTCCCGAGTGCTGGGATTACAGGTGTGAACCGCCATGCCCAGCCCTGTGGTGTGTGGTACTGATTGCTGGTGGGCATGAGTCACCATGCCTGGTATTATTGTATGAGGTTACCAGGGATCAAACTCTGGACCTTGCACTAGCCAGGGAGACGCTGGAACCACCACCCTCTCCTCCTCCTTCTTCTCTTGCTCCTTCTCTCTTGCTTCTCCTCTTCTTCTCCTTCTCTTTCTCTTTTCCTCCTCCCCAGCACTCGAAATTGAAACGTAGCACTTTTGTGCTAAGCTATATCCCTGGGCCTCCTTTTTAAAAATTTTTACTTTGAGACAGGGTCTCACTGAGTTGTTCAGACTAGAAGTGCACGTGTGTTCCTCCTGCCTCAGCCTCTCCTTAGAACTCAGAGATGTCATCATGGGGATCTCACCACAATGAGTGCATCTAACCCTAACTGCCTTACAAGGCCTACATCCAAATATTATTAAGATACAGCTGTGGCATTAAGTTTCCAGTGGCAGAATTTAGAGAGGTAGCAATGAGGCTATTTAATCCTCATTACAACCAAATGACTTGCGTATCACTCCTCCATTTTACAGATAAGAAACTGAATCTTAGGGGAGGTAAAAAGCCTAAAGAAATCAGCTGCAAGCAATTCCTAATCAATGATCTTTCCATTGTACTTATGGAGTAATTTTCATGAAGACCAAGAAATGAATGGATTTTCATGGTTTGTCCCTGTTCGATATTGCTGTTAGATAAAAACTTTGAACTAATTATCATTAATTGGAAATGTAATATTATTGAGTTAGTGTTCTGGCATTACTATAGAAATTTCTATGAATTAATATATTTAGTTATTTTAACATCCCTATAAGATTAGTGATATTGTTATTTTTATTTTATGGACACTGGATAAAAAAAAAATAGGAGGTATGATTGACCTGTGCAAAGTCATAGCTGTCATAGGAAAATGGGCCCACATTTCAAAGAGTCCAAGCTTTAGCAACATTTTTCCACCTTCTCTCCAAAATCCACACAGGATGGATGCCTACTAAGATGAGCCTATGAATCTCAAAGACTAGCCAGTCCCACAACCAGCAGCAATTCACCATGACCCAGACATTTATCTCTATTACAATGACCCTGGCAAATTTTTGATTGGTCTAAATTATATAAGTGTTGGCTCTTTCATATAGATGCTAACTGGTGACATGGCCGTATGCTTCACCTCTGCAGAGTACTCACCATTTCAGAATATTACTACACTTTCAATATCAAAATAGATATTCTTTTGAGGAAGATTTACACAGTTGCTGATTGCACCAAGTTCTATCACTTCACTGATAGTTCTGCCCAAACTCACTATATACTCACATTAAAAGATTCAGATTTAAAGGAATTTCAGAGAGCCAGTGATGCAGCTTAGCCTACTGGCACATTACACTATAAAGTGGCTTAGGATGTGACTCAGACAGAATAGCTAAACTCCAGAAGCGTAAAGCACGGTAGGCATAATCTTCTGGGAAATAAGACCAGAGTCAGGCATATAAAAACCAAAGTGTGCAAGAATGTCCCTTCAATTTCTTTGTCAACATATTCTACATGTTTTCTCTCCTCAAAGCAAAAACTCAGAATAATTCTTAAATAAAAGAATAGAATTTAATTTTTGGTGATACATCATGTAAGGAGCATAAATAATATGGCTTAATTTTTCTTACTGTAATTGTCAAATAATACAATAAACAGCCATTTACACTGACTTCTCAAGAGTAATATCAAGATTTAACCAAACTACACTGAGAATAGGTCCAAAATATTTCTGTTCATAGATATTGCTTTTTGAAATCAAGGGCACTGACCAGCAAGTAAAATCTCTGCAATTAACCTAAAACACAAGAAAGCTTTCCTACAATATATCAGACAACCTGTCTTTCTAAGTTAAATTCCAGGGTTCCACATGGAGGGGACTTACGAGAGGCACTCTTCTTCATGTTCAGAACAGCTAGAATCAGCAGTAGGCATTGAATACCAAAATTGCGGTAGGAACCTACAAGTTTTGATTTCCCTTTGCTTTCTCCCTCGATTACCACCACTCCCTGCTCCACCAATCTAAGGCAATGCACTGAAATAACAGCTTTCTAGAATGACAGCAAGACATTTTGAGGCTCCAAAGACCATCTTAATTCCAAGAAACATCTGTGTTGTAATCAGGTGAACCACAGCTTTAAAAAAAAAAAAAAACAAAACCTTACAGATATATACTCAGGAAAACTTTGGTTACCTTCACCCCAATAAGTCTATAAAACCAGCCATATCCTCTTTACTCATATCCACACAGCACATTGATTTCAACTTCAAAAAGACACCATATCTATTTCTAAGTGAGCACATGACCTTGGACAAGCCACATCATTTCTTTGGGTTTTCATATCTACATGTTTTCATATCTATATTAAAATAGGTAGGCGATGATCTTAGACTTCTTTCTCTCAAGCACACTATGATTCTAAAGACAAGTTAATTATTTCATTTTTTTTGACTCATGAGTTGTTATATATTGATGCAAAGGCACAAATTCTGTTAATTTGTAGTAAAACACGTTTATACACCCCAAAGTGTCCAGGATCAGGGTTCATATTTCCAGAGAGAAACAGATTTAACCTGCCAAACATGACACTGGCTCCAGTAGACCCACCCCGTACTTTTCTACTGTAAATTTGTACTTTAGCAAAATAGTAGCCAGCTGTGTATCACAGTACCTTTTCTTGAGGGATAGACAAAGCAATCTTTGTGCTTACCCCCTTTGTATAATGAACAGAAAGATGCGTGCACCTGTGCTAAAATGGTAAAATGGGAGGGCCAGGAATGTCCCTCAGCACCACAGCACCTACCTGGCAAGCATGACATCTGAGTTTGGCCCCTGGTAACAAAATAACAATAGCAACAACAACAACAAAACAGTGTCAAACTAGAATTGTTTTTTTACCCATAGTATGCTCCTTCTTACTGGTTTTATGTATGTTCACCTAAGCATCACAGAAGGCCCAGGAAATTCACACCATTCCAGGATTTGTTAAATAAAAAATTCTCTTTTGATTTGTCATGTAGAAGTAACTCAATTCAGTACAATGGCACATGAGAAACCAGATTTGCAAGTTTTAGAGGTCAAAACTGAATCGTCAGATGAATCATGCATGAATGATGAAGATGATACATTATGGTAAAATTCCTGTGTTAGTAAGAGAAGAGTGTTGAGTGTGTATGTTGCTGATGATGACTTGGGCAAGTGACTATGTGAGCCAAAGTCCTGTGAATGAAACAGAGCAAGAATCAACTGATAGACAAGGAAAACAGACTTCCTCGAGTCGGATGCTGAAGAAAATAGTAATGTGAGTATATTTGGCTAAAATGTTGCACAATGGCCACACAACCAAATAGAATGATCTAATTTTACAACTCGGTTTGAAAATATAGTGAAGGTCTTGGCAGGAGTGAAACATATTGGATGGAATGCCAGTACTGCCATTTAATGTTGAAAGAGAAGAAAGATGACAAGACTTCCACATAGAAAAGAAAAGCTAAGCACATGTACTGTCAGTATAAGTGCATGGAACATGTGGTTGTCACATGTGAAAACTGCCTTGTGTGTGACAAATGGAGGAAAGATTATTTTTGTTTGTTTGTTTGTTTTTTGTTTTTTTGTTTTTTTGTTTTTTGAGACAGGGTCTCACTTTGTAGTTCAGGCTGGCCCTGAGCTCACTATGTAGCCCAGGCAAGCCTTGAACTCAGCAATCCTCCTGTCTCTGCCTCCGAGTGCTGGGATTATAGGCATGAGCCACCACGCCCGGCAAGATTATTTTGTTGTAGGGTTCTTAGTATTTTCATTGTAGTTCATATAGGAATTATTTTCTGATGTCATCTTTTAGTTTTTGTAAACAAGTAAACAGCTGATGTGAAAATGTTGAAGTCTATTCTAAATATGCAATACATATTAACAATTTTATACTTTATTGATATTTTATGTTCTTGCTAACTGCACAGTATACATTATAAGAAGCTCTTGAAAAATAAACCAGCAAAATAAGTGAGGTTTCAACTATGTCCTACAAAAAGACCAAGAAAGCAAAACATGTGTGCTGTCAGTGTAAGATGTGTTGTCCTGTGTGAAAACTTCTTTAGGTGTGATAACTGAAATGAAGAGTTTTTTGTAAAGGATTATTAATATTTTCATTGTAGTTCACATAAGAATTTATTGTGTTGTTCTCTTTTAGACTGTGTGCCAAAAAACCAGCCAATGTTGAAAACTCTGATGTGTTAGTATAAACAAAATAAATATTAAAAATGCAACACTTTATTTTTGTGATATTTTTTCTGTGAAGTACTTGTTGTTTAATATAATAAAATTAAAATCCATAAGTAATCAATATAAAATTCTAAAGAATAAACATGGATCTGACAGACCCATATTTATGCACCTTTATGACAAAAGTAGTGTTGTGCTCCAAGGATGAACTTAAGTCTTTGTATTTTTTACATTAGGAAATGAGTGGGATTCTTTAAAAACAATGTAATATGTTTGGCAAATGTAGTGGTTTGTAGGGATAGGTGGAGGACATATTAGCAAATATTCTAAAAGCAAGTTTGTAATTGTCTATAGTTGACAGCATCAGCAAGATAACTGTATTTACAATGTAATATTTACCACTGACATCCATCCAACCTGTTGGAAGCAGGTACACACAGTTGTTATACTGAAGATCCGATAAAGGGCAGTGATAAATAATATTGACTTTAGTCGTTGTCATCAGTTCTAATTAAAACATAAGTGCTAGCCCAATTTAACAAGTACATCGACCAATCCAGCACAATGTCTGCACAGAGGGACTTGATTCTATTGAGAGAACCTAGAAATTTTTCCTGAAACTTTGCTGAGCTGTACAAGAAATGGTTTATGGGCAGAGGAGGAATTCAGCTTTGCTGAATATACAAGTACATGTTATATTGAATATAGGACTTTTTTCCCTAAACATATTCCTGAAGTTGTTCACATAAGTTCAGAAAAATTAGAGGGTTCATTAAGTTAGTAGCAAGAATTATGGAAGTATTTCAACCCAGAGAAGAGAATTTTAGATTATATCACTACAGTGGTCCCCAGTGTGCTTTTAGGCATTCCTTTTAATTTGCCTCCAGTTATAATGAGATAGCCACTGCTCATAATATAGTAAATACATAAATAAATGCAGATGATACACTATTCCTACAGTACAATTCAAAACTTTAGGTTGACACTACATAATGCAATCAGTGCCTTGAACCCAGGTTTGTTTGAGGAAATAAAATTCACATTAAATTCTCACTTATAGATGCTCATGCTATTGACTTGTGATGATTGGAAAATTTAGTATTTTGAGCACCTTTTATTCATTGTTCTATTTAACAGTTATTTTCTACATTCTTACTATGTGTTAGGCCCTTTATTAAGCCCTGGTATGTGTAATATGCCTATGTAAATCTTGTTTTCTAAAGAGAAACAATAAACAGACTTATAATCAAAAGGTATGTATCAGGATAATTTGTATACAGGAAATGTATCAGACCATGTTTACCAATTTAATACAAGATATAACATATATATAAGTATTTTCAGTACTGGCTTACAATGGCCACCCACAGTCAGGTGTGGAAGAGTGTAAAAGACCTGTCTCTGCACTAGGAATCCAAAGGATCCAGTTGAAGATCTGGACCTCAGAATAGTGGCCCGTGAGTGTCAGTATCAAGAGGCCAAAGGGTCTGCAATAGAATGCTGAAAAAATCTTCCCTGGAAGGCTGAAGGTTCTGTACTAGAAACCACAAAAATGAGATGATGCCCAGGGTGATGGTGAAGATTGGTGATCCTGTGAAGAAATAGAAGTGATCTTTCCATTTTCCTTTCCCTTTTATATCATCCTGGAGTGGATCTTTCATACCCCCACTTAAGCCAAGTCAATCTAATTGGGCATTTCTTACTCAGGTTGACACAATCAATCAACTATCATAGGAAGCAAGAAAGGAGATATAATAAAAATAATGGGGAAAAGGCAGCATTTCTATAAAGTCAAGTTTTCCTTTAGCCCAGTGATCATGACACTGGGTTTCAAAAACCTATTCTTTACTTTTCTACTATGAATAGCTGGCTGTGAGAAGCCTGTAGGACCTCCATTCCATTGTGGATGAGTTTGGGCAAGCAGTGAGTTCTGGTAAGAAGGGGCTCTGGGTGCCATTAAACAATGTTCAGGCCAACAGCTTTCCTATGACTAGAGCAAGACCAAAAGGCCTTGGAATCTCCATTTCCTTGTGGGCCAAACTGGACATGACTGTTGCAAGGGAAGGAGCCTCCAGAGACACCACCTACTTGTCTGTGGAAAGTGAGTATGTGTGGCAGCGGTACTGGAACCTAGACAGAGGGTATCAGTGAGTTTCTCCAACAGTCCGCTACATTGGAAAAACTCACTGGAAGAGTGAGGGAGCCCTGATGATTATGGTCAGTGGTGAGTTGGTAGAGTGAGTTCACTTGCAAGAGTCCAGACTCTTGAAGAGAGCATTCACTTGAAGGAGTTCATTGATCTCAACTCAGGAAATATACTGTCTAACTAGACAAGGGATGATGGCTGTCTCCCTGTGATTAATCAACTTTGATCTCTGTGTTACTGCCCATGCCATCTGCAGGAGACAACAGATCTTCACTGTGAAGGACTACTTTGGTAGCGTTTTTACGTTTGTTTTGTTGTTGTCATTGTTGCTGTTGTTATTCTTTCTCTTTATTTTTTTCTGACCTAACTTTCTCTTTTCATTTCTCTACTCTGCTGTTGCGAATTCACTGCAATTTCAGGTTTTATTCTCCTCTCAACTGCTCTCATTTTTACAGAAGAGGGAAAATAGTCTCCTGTTTGCCTACTGATGCTATGCAACCCTATTCTCTTCTTGTTCCTTCATCCTCTCCTGTCTTCTAGTCAGAATCAGTACCTAAAAGTTAAAAGGTTTTAGTTTCCCCCAATTTCTCTTCTTTCTGCATTATAATAAGAGGGTTAACAAAGTTTCTAGTGTCCTGAGGTTCTTAGTTCTGCCTTCTATTTGTCCCCATTTGTCTCTGTTGTACTCTAGCATCTATAAGGTTCCCAAGTTCCAAGTGATCTCTATAGATCCTCTAAACCTATTTCTAATCTCTCCCTCTCCTTCTATCTCTCTATTTCCCCAACTTTCCAGGGACCTTTTATTCCCAAAGGATAGTGCTGGTGTATTGAAGGACCTGTATGTTGTAAACACATTTCTGACTAGTTCTAAACTTTGCCATATGGTCTCAGAAGTAACTCATGAGGTTAAAGGTATCGGGATAGTAGTTGCCAAAGTTTATCATCTTCTGTGTTGTTCTCAATACTGTTAACGACACCAATTGTATTATGTCAATAAAGATAATGTGGTTGTTCAGTTCAAATACCTCCCAGATCTGAGATTTCTTAAGGGCCATTACAGATCCAAGGACGACAACCCAGGAAGTAGCCATATCCTAAGGGTTCTCAATATTAGGAAGAAAGAGATTTGCAACAAACATTGTCCAGACAGCAGGCAAGGAATCAAACCAATAACAGCAATAACAAAGGAATAGAAAGGAGAAAAAAATTTTAAAACCCAGATACAAAGATCATCACCACAAGAGAATCCAGGTAAAAGAGAAACAGAGCAAAGTGAAGCTCAGTGATCAGGACTCTCTGAGACAATAACAAAGGCAAATCTAGTAAAATGGAAATCAGAAAAAAATTTCTCAGATAAAAAACAGATACTGTACATAGTGAAAGATATGATTAATAATGATAAAGAAGAGTTCTGGAACACGACAGAATCTGAGATAATGAAAGCAATGATACCTGTTAAACAGCTTTAAACAGAGGTCCAGGTGATTCAAAACTATAACAAAAATTTGTGAAGTAGGATTGATGAGTGTGAGGACTGAATTTCAGATGTAGAGAATAAGATTTCAGCCAATATACAGGAAAGGAATAATTTATGGAAAATAACAACAGACTAGGAGAAATCAATCCAACAGCTCCTAGATGATACAGAAAAGAGTACCAAGACTGACTGAAGTCACTGAGGAAGCAAGAGACAACACAAAAGATATTTTAAAAAATTGTTCACAGATATAATAGCAGAAAACTTCATAGGAAAAGGAAAAGAATTGGACACACAGATATATGAAACATATAGGACTCCAAATGACCATGATATAAAAAGTCTATACCTAAGCATATAATTATCAAAGTTCCAGATATCCAACAAAAGAATGAAATACTGAAAGCAGTTAGAGAAAAGAAAAAAATACATACAAAGGGAAGCCCATCAATATCACAATAGACTTTTCAGCCCAAACACTCAATGCAAGAGGGCCTGGAAAGAAGTGTTTCAAACCTTGGAGGAATACAACCTCCAACCTAGATTGATATATTCTGCAAAACTATCTTTCAGAACTGACAGAGAAATAAGATACTTCCATGACAAAGAACACCTGAAAAACTTGACAAATACAAAATCCGCACTCCAAAATATTCTAAAGAATATCTTGGAAAAACAATGAAAGTCACAAACCCATGAGACCTAGCAGAGTTAACCCATTGGGCAAGACAAGAAACTAAATGTAAATGAGTAAAAGCAAAGAATAAAAGAACCAAGAACAGAAAAACATCACAACAGGGCTAAATCAATCCATATAAATCATAACCATTAATGTCAGCAGCCTCAATACACCAATTAAAAGACACAGAATGAGGTGTGGGGATGTAGTTCAAGTGGTACCACACCAACTTTGGATGCAGAAGGGCCTGAGTTCGATCCCCAGTACACCACACACACACACACACACACACACACACACACACACACACGGACTGCCAGAATTCATTAAGAAGCAAGATCCTACAGTATGCTGCATACAAGAAACATACCTAATTAATATAGAAGGCCATAGACTGAAAGTAAAAGGATGGAAAAACTATTCTCCATGAGATAGGAAATTACTAAAAAGCAGGAGTGGCTGTCCTATTTGCAGACAAAATAGATTTCAAACTAAAACTGATTAAGAGAGACAAAGAAGGACATCCTCATACAGGAAACAATCAAAGAGAAAGAGATGACATACATAAATATTTATGCACCAAGTTCTAGTGCACCTAATTATATGAAACAAATATTAATGGATATGAAAAGTCAGATAAACACTAATACAATTGTAGTAGGGGACTTCAATACCCTGCTGTCACAAAGATTTACTGGACAAAAAATCAATAATGAAATACTTGAACTGAACCAAACTTTTGAACAAATGGATTTAATAGTCACGTACAGAATATTTCACCCCACAAACTCAGAATATACATTCTTCTCAGCTGCTCACAAGTCATTCTCCAAAACAGACCACACACATAGGGCATATGTAAATAAATGCAAAAGAATTGAAGTTATCCCCTGTATACTGTCAGACCATAGTCCCTTGAAATTGGAGCTGTATAACAGAAGAAATACCAGCAAACTCACAAACACATGGAAATTGAACAACACTTTGCTGAACAAACAGTGGGTCACAGATGAAATTAAAGAAGAAATAAAACAGGTTTTGAAATTAAGTGATAATCCCAGTGCAACATGTAGGAATTTATGGGGCACAATAGCAGCAGTACTACAAGGGAAATTCATAGCAGTGAATGCCTACACCAGGAAAACAGAGCAAGCTCAAATAGAAAATCTAATGCTGAACTTCAAACTACTAGAAAAAGAGGAGCGCTGGGCGTGGTGGCTCGCGCCTGTAATCCCAGCACTCGGGAGGCAGAGACAGGAGGATTGCTGAGTTCAAGGCTTGCCTGGGCTCCATAGTGAGCTCAGGGCCAGCCTGAACTACAAAGCGAGACCCTGTCTCAAAAAAAAAAAAAAAAAAAAAAAAAAAAAAAAAAAAAAAAAAAAAAAAAAAAAAAAAAAAAAAAAAAAAAAAAAAAAAAAAAAAAAAAAAAAAAAAAAAAAAAAAAAAAAAAAAAAAAAAAAAAAAAAAAAAAAA
>PVIC010026253.1:0-24680 GCA_004025085.1 Thryonomys swinderianus | reverse complement strand
TTCTTTCTTTCTTTCTTTCTTTCTTTCTTTCTTTCTTTCTTTCTTTCTTTCTTTCTTTCTTTCTTTCTTTCTTTCTTTCTTTCTTTCTTTCTTTCTTTCTTTCTTTCCTTCCTTCCTTCCTTCCTTCCTTCCTTCCTTCCTTCCTTCCTTCCTTCCTTCCTTCCTTCCTTCCTTCCTTCCTTCCTTCCTTCCTTCCTTCTTAAATTAAGGATGATTTAGAAATCTGCTCTGGAAATATGGAGTCACCATTTTCAGGACTAGCCCCAAGGTGCCCTGAGTTGGAGGAGAAGGCCTGATAGTTCCAGATTTGAACACAGTAAAATTTACTGTAGGACTTAGTGACAGAAGCATCTGCGATACTGGGTGACATCATAACCAATTGGCCTCTATGATTTGGATCAGAAGAAGGGCCCTGCTATTATGCTCAGGACTGAAGTAACTTCATTTAAACCAGAATGTGCCTGGTTTAGCACAAGCTAAAATCAAAGGTGCAGGTTGCTGGTACTTCATGATGGACACCAGGGTCTAGTGCTAAAAGTCCACAAATCACTGAAGTGGTTCTGTCTACTTGGAGCACACTGGAAAAGTCTGTGGGGAAACCGACTAGGATCACCTGGGACAGTTTGGAGGATTTAAGTCTGGCTGGCTGCAGCTGGGTCAAGCAGAATCACTATGGGTATTTTTTGATTGGCACCCTAAAGAAACTGCAGATCTCCTAAACTGGCTCCTGGAAGGCTTCTGCTTTTCTGTTGCTTTTCCTCCTCCTTCATTCTTTTGCTGTTTTCCATTTTTCATTTTGTTCTCCTTATATCCTTGATATGGCTCCTGGCTTCTGTGTCCCTCTACCTCTGCTAGACCTTTTCTCTTCTTATTTCTGTCCCTCAGTCACCCTCGATGTGGGATCCTGCTTTCATGGAAGTCTGGGTTCCTGATACTGAAAAGGTCCCAGTGACCACATACAACACCATGGTTGGTGACTCAGCCCACCAGCAATCAGTACCACACACCACAATGCTGCGCGTGATGGCTCATGCCTGTCATCCCAGCACTTGGGAGGCAGAGGCAGGAGGATTGCTCTGAGTTTCAAGCTTGCCTGGGCTATATAGTGAGCTCAGGGCCAGCCTGAACTACAAAGCGAGACCATATCTCAAAAAAAAAAAAGATGTTTTTTTTTGCCTACCACATTTGCCTATCATCAGAGGTGAAATAATTTTAGATGCCAGTTTACTTCTAATTAACCTTTTTCCTTGTGCTTGCTAGGCATCACTGGAACCACTGAACTAAATCTCTGGCTCAAAACTTGATTCTTGTATGTCTGCCTGTGTTAGCTCAGCATTGCTCTGACAAAATTCCAGACATATACAGCTTAAAGGAGGAAATTCTACTTTATCTCACTGTTTCTAGTGTTTTAGACTATGTCAGTTGGATCCATTACTTTTAGGTCTGCATTGAGAAACATCAGGGAAGAACAGTGTGGTGGAGGAAAGTGGCTCGCTACATGGAAGCCAGAAAACAGAGCCAGTAAGAAGAGAGCCCGAGAAGGGACCATGGGCAAGACCTACCCTTCAAAGGCACATGCAGTGGCCCATCTCTTCTGATTCGGTGGCAACCTCCCAACAAACCCACCATGAACTCCTCTGTACAATAATCCACTCGGTGAAGTCAGAGGTCTCAGGACCATCCTGTTTCTCACATCCATCAGTAGGTAACCAAGACTTTCATACTATGAGGTTTTTGGGTGACATTATGGATCCCAACAACATCACCTTTGAGTTACAAATTTGAGAGCCATAACTTCTGAAATGCAAATTTCAGAGAAGTGACTCATCAGAAAGGAAAAGCCCACAAAGCTACTTGAAAAATTGGGCTAACTGAAAGAAGAAAGGTTTATTGTGGCTAATAGTTGTCTTAGTCTACAGTCAGGTGGTTCCAAGGCAGGGTGGCACGGCAAAGAAAGTGCTCAAGGTGTGGCAGAGACAAGGCAGAAAGATAAAAGGGAAAGGGAGAGAGATACACATTTTCAGGTCACACTTGCAGTGACCCACCTGGTCCTACCAAGCTTCACCTCCCAGTATCACAGTGAGGCCCATGACCAGTCATCTCTGCAAAGGCCCTCTTATGAAAACATGAGGTTCTTGGGGGCATCTAGATATAAACCATAACGTGTTACATACATGAGCTTTTGCTAAGTAAAATTAGGTTAGGGTTACTAATTTAATAAAAACAAACAAACAAAGCCTGTGCTTTAACTTTTAGGTTCTTGCCTATGTTGATGACAACTAACCTGTATGTGCTATAAAAACAGTTCACAGAGAATTGCTTCAGATGATGGTTAGCTTTGTTTAACGCCTCATTAAATTTTCATAAGTAATCTCATCTTAACTGCTAAAAATCAAGTGAATTAAATAGATGTAAGTGTGCTAAAAGTTAATAAATGGACATTTAAACAATAATTATGGTTTTTAATATATCTACTTACAAATTGCTTCCCAAATCTCTTTGGTAAGTAACGCCTTTACATTTTGCTAAATTAAACTAGAAAATTGATACTTATTGAATATGTAGATCGCTTCCAAATAAGATTAAATACTGAAATATTAATTACCAAACAAAGCTGAAGTTTACATATTCTTGGCATCTTGATTTCGTATGTCACAGAGAAGTGAGGCACATTTGCATTTATCAGTGAGCATGTCTTGTGCCACATTGAAAACATTTGACCTGCTGTGTTTCTGACCTGGGCCGGTTCACCCCTCCTTAGGCAACCTGGTGGTCCCTGGCTCCCGAGAGGTCACCATATTGATGCAGAACTTAGTGCGGATGCCCCATTGGCATAGTGCACTACAGCCCAGAACTCCTGGACTCAAGCGATCCTCCCCCCTTAGCCTCCCGAGTAGCTCAGACTACGGGCATGTGCCACCACCCCTGGCCACATTGAAAACTTTTGTAATGTGGAAGTACATGCTTCTAGAAACTAAAGTTATTAAGAGTTAAGAATTCTAATTTATATATATATATATATATATATATATATATATATATATATATAAAATCAAAGCTCGTAGAAATAATAAGGGAAACAACTCTTTATGCAAAGTATATGAGGAAAATAAAATATACTTTCAGTAAGGAAAGTTTTAAAATATGAAGGTATGTTTTCCTTAAAAAAGAGCAATTAACCAGGCGTGGTGGCTCACGCCTGTAATCCCAGCACTTGGGAGGCATAGGCAGGAGGATTGCTGAGTTCGAGGCTTGCCTGGGCTATACAGTGAGCTCAGGGCCAGCCTGAACTATAAAGCAAGACCCTGTCTAAAAAAAAAAAAAAAAAAAAAAAAAAAAAAAAAAAAAAAAAAAAAAAAAAAAAAAAAAAAAAAAAAAAAAAAAAAAAAAAAAAAAAAAAAAAAAAAAAAAAAAAGAAAAAAGAAAAAAAAAGAGCAATCAATTCTGTACTAAAGTAAAATAAAAAGTTGCTTTAAATTAAAAATATGACAAAAGTAAAGGGCCATGGAAAATGTAAGGTTGGAGAGAGGAGGGCTAGAGAGATGAGGACAAGGAAGAGGGCAAGAGAAAAGGGAGGGGGGATAGAAGGAGAAGGAGGAGAGAGACAGAGAATCTGGCTAGACAATATAAATTTATGTGCCTCAGCTGGCTACAATGAATGGTTTGTTATGTAAATTTGAAAAATGAGACAATATAAAAATTCAACAGTATGACACTAGAACCTGTTTTTCTTTCTGTTAATGAAACAATGTTTTTGGTTATTTTGTTTGCTCTTGATAAAAGATAATGAAAAAATTTTAGCTTTAGAATGATCTACCTAGAAAACAAAGTTTTGTGTCTCAAGAAAAGTGTCTTCAACTTCATGTTGCTATTTACCAGGTCTTTGATTGTTTAAGAAAATAGTCCTTTCTATAAATAGCTGATTTATTTTTTACAATTATTTTAGTTGTAACTACTGCGTAACCTCCCGTATTTGCCACTGAATTTTGTAATTATTACTCTGGTCAGTTGAATGATCATTTGTCATAGTGACCTGTGATCAGATGTGTTCCAGTATTTTAAGTGTTTTGGCAATTTCCCAAGTCACTTCCTAAATTAAATCCTTCAAACCTCAAATTAACTTTGGCATTTTCCAGATGGATTCCTGGAATATCTTAAAGAATTTATTGTCTTTATAAAAGGAAAAAAATTAAACTACTCAGACTTATTTGAAATGTTGAATTTGTACAGGAATCATTGTTAAATGAGAAATAATGTTTAAGCTTTTTGAGTTACATGAATATGGCATTAATATTTGTTCTAGAAATTGCATGAAATTTCTAGAAATCTGACTTCCTATATAACAATATGTCATAATTTTAGCTATTATTTTAAATGCCAAACCTACTTGTCAATTGCATCATTATTATCATCATCACCATTATTTTGTTTGTTTGTGTGGTACCGGGGATTGAACTCAGGACCTTGTGCTTGCCAGGCAGGAGCTTTGCCACTGAGTTACACCCCTGGCCCTTGTATCATATCATATTATAAATGGACTCACATCACAGTGTTGTTTAGATTCTTAGCAGCCTGAAGAGGGGATCAGAGGGATGTACGTGAACAAACTTTGGTAACTAAGTAATCATTGTTTATAGTTATTTGCCTTCTCCCAAGGCAGTTTTCACCCCAGAGTCCTCAAAGGCTTTTCTATTGTCTTATTTCTCTAAAAATTTAGTATTATTTGTTGAAGATTCTTTGTTGAAGAAGCTGGAATTCAAAGTTACCTCTTTTAAAATTCATTTCTTGGATTGATAAACTTCTATTTCTTTTCCTCTTCTTTACCTGTCTTTTGTAGTGTGTCTGTTCCAACTAAGAACCTATGAAGTTAGTTTTCTTACCATACAGTTGAAAGGTAGCTCAATTCTCAGATATTGTTGATAACAGGCTGTCTCAAGTTGGCCTTGGCCTTTCCAAATGCCACAGTTACTCAGACTGACCAGGAATTTTCAAACATCTGTGTCTTTGCTCATGCTTTGTCAGGGACCGGAACACCTTCCATTCTGAAGTGCAGCTGATGAAATTATTTACTCCTTTACCATGTTCTTATTTAATTTTTCTCCTTGTTATACAAACAGATACAAGGTCTGTCACCATTATAAAAAAATCCTCAAACATACCTACCCTTCCAGCTTTTGTCTTAATGTAAGACATGTGTTTTGCTTTTGTTTCTCCCACAACTAAATAGCTCTCAATTTGCTGACTCATTTTTAATTGATTATCTATTTATCTATCTATCTATCTATCTATCTATCTATCATCTATCTATCTATCTATCTATCTATCTATCTATCTATCTACCTATCTATCATCTATCACTTATCTAATCTATCTATATTCCACCAAAAATGAATACAGAAGAATAGTATGATAGTATGATGTTTTTTAAACAGATAGTGTGACCCTTGTGTGGGCAACCCTACAGGATGTCATATATCACAGAAATCTGCTGTACTGCTGGCCCTTAGAGAAGAAATTGAAACTGCACATGCAGCGTTCTCCATGAGCAGGTCTACCCAAACAGAGTTCACCATGCTGACAACTGTCTGGAAGCTCATGGCCACCACTCACAGCACTTCTTGTAATTGAGATGCAAAAGGTAACTTGTATTAATCTCATGCTGTCCCAATAAATTTAGTATTAAAATATTTATACATGTCTTTCTTTTCCCAAAGTGTATACATTCTTGGCTCTCCAAAATTATATGTCACTCTCCAATGTCTTATTCAAAGGCATCAAGAGCCTAAAACTGACAGATCAAGTAATAAGGATTGTTGAAAAACCAATAATACAGTAACTGGTATGTCACTGCAGATCTGACAGATAGCTCAGGAAGAGGAAGCAGGAGTATTGGAGATTTCAAAGCAGTGAGGAATGGAGGAGGCAGGGCAAAAGCTGGAAGGGTGTGCATGTTTGAGGATTGTTTTTACAAAGGTGAAAGACCTTGTATGTGTAGGTATCACAAGGAGAAAAATTAAGAAGAGCTTGAATGCATGGGAGACAGCTGTGTTGACATCCAATGGAACTAAAAGGACTGAAGTGCAAAGGTAAGGGGGTCGGTTAATGGTTAAAGGGAAAGAGGACCCAAGTGATGTTCTTCAAAGTGGCCTTAATTTTCTCTTTTTAAAAATTGAATTCTTTATTGGTACATTTTATATACAGTTTACAATCACACTCAACACTGGGGAATTTGTACCAGTATATGACTCAAGTTAATTCTCATTTTCACCCACATCCCTACCCACCCACAACCCCTGCCCCTTATGTACATGCTGTTTCTTTTTCTTTCCAAATCATGTTATTTTCTCCCCTCATTACTTCCCCCACCACACTCCCTTTGAATATTTCCTATTTTACAAAATCTATCATACATTCTAGAACTCATTTACATTTATAGGTTCTCATACCAGAGAAAAAATAAGGTATTTATATATCCATGATCTATTCATTTCACTTTTTAGCATGTCCTCGAGGTGTATGCATTTGCACATACATGAATGAAACTTACCATTCTTTATGGCAGAATAATACTCCATTTTAGAAAAAAAGCCCACATCTTTATCCGGTTTCCAATTGATGGGCTTCTGGATTGTCAAAGATTGGTCTATCACAAACTGAGTTGCTATGAACGTGGGTGTACATATGTCTTTACAATATGAATCTTTTTATTCCTTTGGGTGGATCCCTAGTAGGGGAATAGCAGGGTCAAATGGGACCTCTAATCCTAGTTTTCTGAGGACTCTCCACACTGATCTTCACAATGGCTGTACAAGTCTACAAGTCTATAATTTTCTCTTTGAAATAGAAGCAAGGCCATCAGCAGGTGATGTAGGTATGGCTGGAAGGGAGTTTGAGGAAAATGGGGCTGGGGAAGAGGGCCTACATTTCTTCAGAGTTAGTGCAAGTAGCTCTGCCGATCCTGGGAACCATGGAATTACAGAAGTGTGTTCATCATCCTTTGTGGAATGGTCTCTAGTTCACTGGGGAAAGAAGGTCTAAACAAACGGTCTGGACTGGTTTGAAGTAGTATTACTACTTTTGCTTCTGCCACGGACTTGGCATGATGCTTGGAGGCACCTAGTACTCTCCAAGCAACGTCGTCGTTGAGAGAGGATGCGGGAAGGGAGTGCAATTCAGGGAATACCTAGTCTCACATTTCCATCATTTGTTTTTTTCTGAAGAAAAAAATTGATCAGTTCTGATTGTTAATTGCTTCCAATGTTAGTAAAGACATTTTATTTCATAGATGATTATTTTTCATGGTAAATTTCTTTATTCATGCTTTGTGTTTGGTATTATTAATGTCTTTATCGAGTTGTCTGTGTATTATGAAATTCATTTATTTAAGGGTAGACTTCAAAGATTTTTAAGTAAATGCATATGCCCTGTTACTAGCACCAAACTGATTTTGGAAACTTTTTTTTTTTTTTGCTTTTTGAGACAGGGTCTCACTTTGTAGTTCAGGCTGGCCCTGAGCTCACTATGGTGCCCAGTCAAGCCGCCGCAAACTCAGCAATCCTCCTGTCTCTGCCTCCCGAGTGCTGGGATTACAGGCGTGAGCCACCATGTCTGGCATTGTGGTATGCGGTGTTGATTGTTGGTGGGCGTGTCTCCACACCCAGCATTATATGTGGTTACTGGGGATCGAACTGAGGACCTTGCGCTTGCAAGACAGGCGCCGGAACCACTGAGCTAATCCTCCGGCCCGATTTTGGAAACTTTTAATCAGGAGGTTTCTTTGCATGATCCTCAGCTCTAGGTAATTATTGGCCTGCTTTTCATCTCTATAGGTTGTTATTTTCCAGACATTTCATATAAATGGAGCAGGATAATGTATGGCTTTTGTGTCTGGCTTATTTCATTTACCTTGACTTCTTTCTTTGTCATTCTTTCTGACTATACAGTTATCAGCAATGTACATCTTTTTTGCTGAATAATATTCCATTTTGGGGGTGGATCATTTTATTTTTTTTCTTAGCAGTTCATGAACATTTGGATTTTTTTAACTTTTTGATGTCTGAACAATGGTGTTGTGAACATTTACATGTATTTGTATGGGGTTTATATTTCTCTTGGGTAGATATAAGATGATTTCTTGATAAAATGGATTTTTGTCATAAGAAAAGGATATTGTTTGATAGACAACTTTGAAATTTTTTATGTGGTTACATATTTAAAAATTAAAATACTTATGAGAATTGCATCTATAGGAATATTAAAACTTACTGGCATCTGGTACAATTTACTGTCAGAGTAACAACCTCTAGTCTTCCTGTATGGAAATAAAATGACATATATATTACTATTACATGTTACATACATATCACTATTACTAATACAACCACAAGCATAGCAACTGTCATTTTTTTTTGAGACAGGGTCCCGTTTTGTAGTTCAGGCTGGCCCTGAGCTCCCTATGTAGCCCAGGCAAGCCTAGAACTCAGCAATCCTCCTGTCTCTGCCTCCTGAGTGCTGGGATTATAGGCGTGAGCCACCATGCCCGGGGCAATTGTCATTTTCAAACTGTCTGCTATAAAGTGATTATAGTGTAAGTTTTTGAAACCATGTCCTTGAATATACTGTTTTATCCCTCACTTTTCAACCTTTTCACATTTCAAAATGGGGATTTAAGTTGGTTCTTGAAGGGACCAAGAGAAAAAAGTAAATTGTTTTAAAGCCATTTCAAATCTAGAACAACATGCAAGATAAATTAGTTAAGCAAATTGCTGAGACTGGAAAATTTCCTGCCCTGACCAGTTCTGTCCTCTGACTTGCTTTGATACAGAGAAATCTATAGCACAATTTTACACACTTTTTATAAGTATGAATGGGAAAAATATGAGGAAGAGGTGAATTTAATGCCAATAAGAACATTTCTCAGTAAGAACAATTTCTGCTCATTTGCCACTGATAGATTAAGAGTTACAGTGTAGCCTTAAATTAATTCACTAAGCTAGTCTTTTATTAATTCAAAATATAGGTTGTGTACTTTTCATGTGCCAGATAGTGGGCCCCAGATGAATGACAACTGTGAATAGAAATTTAACTTGTACACAGCAAAGAAAGAAGACACTTAGCAGAGAATTTTCCCAAGGAATTGTAAAAGAAAGAGTAAATTTGCTTTAGAAGGAGAAATTTGCAACACCTTATTACTTGATTGAAAGATCTTTGGAGCTACCTCTGCTCCTTGGGACAGTAGCTTCTTTGCACTTTTCCAGAAGCACCTCTGAGTTTTCTTACTAGCTTCTAACACCAGGAGAAACATGATCAAGGACAAGGAGAATCATTCTTTAGTTTGAAAGTTCTATGACTTCTAATATTAGCTCTGATGGACCCTACCTGTCTTGCTGAAATCTAAGGTAAAGGAAAAGTATAAACGTTGTTCAAAAGTAAAAAAATATAAAGTTACAAGCATTTCATACAGAATGAATATATTGCAGCTTGTCTTATTTATCTAAAACTCTCATACACTTCCCTACTCTACTGCTCTCATACAAGATGCTTAGCATTTGCTTTAGTTGAATACAGTACGATCGGTCCTTGGTTGACCATACTGTTCACTTGGGTACCAGATTCCCAAGTGAATTAAGATTTGCTTTTAAAATTCAGACTTGTCTGCATTGCAATGTCCACCCCTCAGGTGAATTTTCTCTGCCATGTTTTAAGAAGAAAGCTGATGCTGTTATCTAACATTTTTAACATGGGTAAATATGAAGTTACACCTAAATTATTAGATTCTAACTCCTAGGAATTTGGAATTTTTGAGGACCCTAAAAAGAAATCATTATCACAGTACAATGCCTATTCATTTTCAAATGTATAGTTATCTACATTCTATGTTAATGTCACTCTAGTTTTGTTCTAGACTTTTCTTACATAACATGAACAAAACTGTGAGTTCTAGTGCCAAATTAGCAGGTACACTTTAAGGACTCCTTATTTGTCATTGCAATAGCTTTTTAAATAGAAAGAACTTAGTTTGGTACTAAAATACCAGAATGGAGACATAGCTATGTTCCTTGTCAGCCAGAATTAAAATCAGGGAAAGTCTGTGTTGTATCAATATGTCCTCACTTCTGCAGCCCACCGGAGAAAGTGGCTTCAATGCTAAAAGAAACAGGCCCTGAGGAACACTCAGCTTTCTGTTTTCTCCTGGCGCTGCGCATATGCTGATGGTAGCCAGGTGGAGGATTTGGCTACACCAACTAATTGCTTCTATCTGGAGGAATAAGCAATAGCGCAGTAACAGTGTGCTGCCCCCAGATACAAATTAAACAGCACTAAAGTGCACTTAGAAGAAATTAACAAAGCTCCAGAATGGAAAGTGACTTTAAAAAATTCATTCTCTTTTTATTTCAATTTTATGGTTAATGAGGAATGAATAAATGAAAAGATGGAGGGGAATAGGAGGGGGAGAAGGAGAAGGAAGGAGAGAGACAGAGAGAAATAGGTAAGGGATTATTGTCAAAACGCAAAAAGTTTTATAGATCTGTATTCGAGTATGCTGAATACAGTGTATTTTTAACCAGTAATTTTCTGTGTTTTAAGGGGATTCTTAAGCCTTATTTTGGACATGTCAAAGTAAAGCTAATGTACTTTGGATTTCAAAGTAAATCAATCAACGGATTTTAATTTATTGTCCTGAATAGAAATACCATTCTAAGAACCTTCTCATTATCCAGGTGGATGTATTATTATTTTTCTTTATACAATATCAAGGTAGGTGACATGGTCCTAGGCATAACATGAGCAATTTAGAAATATGCATCCAATAAATTTGGTGTGTGAAAATCCCATAGCATTAGCATACCATTGATGTGTATTGCACAAAATATAAGAGCAACAGAGTGGGTTTCTGAGTAGGAAACAGAATTACATACCACACAAAATTCAACTTGCTTCTTAGAATTCAAGGTAGTATTCACTCAGTTGACTGGATCAGCTGAGTATCCTTCTTTGAGAGCCCGCTGTGTGTCAGACTCAGCACTAACAACATGCATTGTCAAGCTAGGTTTTCCTAACTGTGTTCTGAATTGCCCCTGTGCTATTTGAAGAATTTGGGATTTCCTTCTTTGCTCAAACTTCCACTGTGGCTCAGAACAGACTGACTGAAGGCTCCACCCCCACGGGCCTGCTCAGGTGCTGAGTGCACTGCGAAGTAGACTGTGAGAAGGGAGAAAAGAAAATGAAGTGAAGGAAGAGAAGGAAGAGAGAGACACGGCAAGAACGAAGGACAGAAAGCTCCAGAGAGAAAATAAAACTGCAGAATAAGGGAGTAACAAGAAGGGATTATGAGTGAGCTGGGAAAAGTCTGGGGAAAGGGAAGAACAGATAACAAAGAGAGAAGAATTTCTTTTATGTTTCTTTTCTAAAACAAGTTGTTAACTTAGGATACCTGGGAAAAATTCAGTGGATCAATAAATTGGGCTTAGAAAAAATCATGTCCTAATTTTCTCTCACTGTTGCCTAAAACCTGACATTTAACTATGGGCAGAGGTTATAAAGCTCCCAAAGTACTGGCAACAACCATGATTTTGGCCCTAATACAAATAAAAATTATTTTCATGTCACAATGCAATTGTAGATATCTGGAAATGTTACTTATAGCTTCTGTGAAATTAATGTTGATTTTATTTACTGCTTTAATAAATACACATATTGTTGTACATTTACTAAATTTATTGTCAGTATTACAATTTACTTTTCAATCATGTACATTTTATTGTATGTATTGAAAAAGTATTTTGAGGAGTTCGTAGGCTTCACTAGAGAGAAAAAGAGGTCGCTGTAACAAAAAGACTGGCAGTTTCTGCTGAGGAGCAGATTTTTTTTACATGAATGACTCACATGGTACCTGGGGGTATTTATTTTTGTTTTTCAGAGGGGTAGAGCCTGAGATTCACATGTCAGAGCCTCATCTGTAGAAACATGAACTTCTCTTCTATGAAAAGAAAGTGTTTGGAAACCCTGTTTTAAAATCTAATCTAGAAGTAGTGGCTTAACTCTATGAACATTGATCTCCCATGGACACTATTTCTTTCAAATTCTATCCATGGTGTTCTTATCTTTGTTTTGGTGAGAGAGAAGCTTTATTATAGAGAGGAATGTGAATTAGAAGCTGCAGGAGACTTGGAAGTTCCTCAGAGACAACCCTCTGATAACCCTCAGAGAACTCACTTGCCGAGGAAAAGGAGTCCTACATAAGGGTCTCTTTTGGGCTTCTTTTATAGGACACAGGAAAATGTTACAAAGATTCTTTCCTGAGCCTCAGAGATCTCTCTGATTGGGACACAAAGTCTAAATAACTTTGATCATACCCATACTTATCTGCCTCAACAGTTCTTAATTCCTTAAGCTTCACTTTCCAGAGAGTGTCACCATATCTTTAGTGTTTATAGGTAGGAATGAAGGGCTAATTTCTTATCGATGTGCAAACTTCTTATGAGACTCTGTGTCAATATGTGAATTCATGTTTAATAAATCTAGAATCACATTCTGTCATTTCTTAGTCTCTAGTATAGAATATATTTACACACTGATTTCTCTTCAATGTTTGAACAATGAAATTACCAGAAAAAATTAATGGAAAAAAACAGTGTAGTTTATTGGACTGATGATTCCTTTATAGAGTACTCAAATTGCCTCTGACTTTATTATCATTTGGTGTCTGAGTCCCAGAATGTACAGTAGAAAGTTTTGAAGAAAATAGAATTGGTTTCTTTTTAAACTGTAGCAAGCAATGATGGTTCAATGTCTGTAGAGAAAGTGTCATACTCAGATAGTGGTATGGAGTGTAGAACAGATCACTAATTGGCTATCAGTGACATATCCTGTATCTTGGTTTCCAGGAGACCGAGAATCATTGGGTTTTCTTTATGTAGGCCACAGCTGTCTTGGGCCTGATTTCAATCACTTTGATTTTGTGAGGCTTCTTGTTGCCAACATATGAGCGATCGAGGAAGGGCTGTAATGCCATGCTAGTGACAGCTGAAACACATTTTCTCATTTTGATCTAGGTGAATGTTCTCCCTAGTATTGCTTGATGGCCATATGCTTTTCCCTCCCACATTTTGAAAACAATTTTTTAACAAGACCAAAAGGTATGTTCCCCTCTATTAAACTCTGGACCAAGAGCAATTGTGAGCCAATGTTGGTTATTGTGCCACATTACAACATATAAAAAATTCAATAAACAGAAAAATTCCTGGTACTGCTACTAGTTCCCGCCCACCCTCAAGGAATTCATTCATCGGGAGGGGCAGCCTCACAGCAGATTTGTTAGCCTAATTATGATATATTTCCTTTTAAACAATGCGTATACAATAATTGATCAAAACTCTTCATAACAGGCTTCCCAGAGCAATTCATTAGCTCTATAAAACAATGAGAGCAATAGTTGGAGCACATTTACTTCATAATCATTTTGCTAGGAAAAAAAAGCACGGCAGCTGCAGTTGAGTGTAGATAGCCATCTGAAACAGTTGATTTATCAAAATGAATGGCTCTTGGCAGTTTCCATTCTGGGACTTAGATAGAGAAACACAATTAGAATTCAGGGCTGCACACACAGCCAGAACAAAGTAATGCTGGCTCATTTTCCACTAACATTATGGGGTTTCACCATGGATAGACAGAAAACTCAGAATTTATTCAACCATACAGATTGTCAATAAAAGGAGTAAAAGCATTCTCTCCTCTCTTTCCATTAGGAAATGACAAGTCATTATATTCTTTCAAATCTGGACCTGCTCTTTTATTCCAAAATAGAGAGAATGCAGAGGAACAATACATTTGGCATATCAGGAAACCAAGGTGAAGGATGACCTTGCAAAATGTCTCTTCCTCATCCCAGTGACATAACTCATTGCTCTGAGCAGCCTTCGGGCTATAACTGGGAAAACCCTAAATCAGTCAGTGATTGCAACACTAAGTTTTTTTTTTTTTGAGACAGGGTCTCGCTTTGTAGTTCAGGCTGGCCCTGAGCTCACTATGTAGCTCAGGCAAGCCTCAAACTCAGCAATCCTCCTGTCTTGCAATACTAAGTTTTAACCATCGATCAAAAGCCTGTACAGCTGCAAAAAAAAAAAAAAAAAAAAAAATCAAAGCTACTATCCTTTTCCAGTCTACATTTTCTCCCTTCTTAAAAACTGTGGCTTGATCCATTTGGGTTAGCAGCTGCCTCCTTACAACACATGCCTCCTAGATACACAGATTACATCGATAACTGGCCATCTGTGCTCGACAGTCATCGCACTGGTTCCAAATCTTCTTGGCTTCCCTTTCCAAGCTCTCAGTGGGATACTTGACCCTCAGGTGCTGGGCGGCAGTCAAAGATGCAAAGAGCCCTGGATCACACACCGAGGATGCAGAGCTGAGTGACTCCAATAGGTGGCCTGCATATATATATATATTTTTTTGAGTGTAGAGAAATACTGCAAATACTTCAAACTTATTTTCATGTTACCTGTCTTGTTTTGCTTAAGAAGAGGCAGCTTTTTCTGGGTCAGTGCTTGCTTGTTGTTACCATTAAGATTTTAAGATCCAAATCGGGCTCTCATTCCCACTGCCAAGGAGAATGCTCAGCTGAATATATTTAACTGCTTCCAGCATTTCCTCAATTCTGGAGATTTTGTGGCCTGCCTGTGTTGCTGCGGGTGCCAAATGTTTTCTTTGGGGACCAGTTGGGGAACTCAAAAGAAAGACAATGAACTCTATCACATGCTAGGAAAGTCATGGTCACAGGGCTAAGGGAAACAAACCAAATCCCACAATGAAAAGCTTTAGTTGCTGAGGGAGAAAGGAGTTAAAGGGCCATATTTTGTTTCTACTGAGAGGATGGTATGACTGACAGAAATTTCTTGAAGGTCAGAAGCCTTTGCTCCTACTTCAGTTTAGATCATATTAAGTTCCTTGAGCTGCCAAGATTTTATGATCAATGAACTATACCACATAACAGAAATATAGGAAATATAGTTAATTACTGGAGCAAAGGGGAAGAAGACTACACATACAATTTTCTTTTGAGACAGGGTCTTGCTTTGTATGTAGTTCAGGCTGGCCCTGAGCTCACTATGTAGACCAGGCAAGCCTCGAACTCAGCAATCCTGTCTCTGCCTCCCGAGTGCTGGGATGACAGGTGTGAGCCACCATGCCTGGCTACGTATACAATTTTTGCAATATTGCCTAGTGAGAAATAGTCTATTGTATCTTTCCACAGGCAGAGGCAGTGTGGTTAAACAAATGATCATAAGGACTGACAGTCTAGATAGAATCCAAGTCACAGTATGCCTCCAGAGCTAATCCGGGTTTCCACCTTCCCCTTGCCTGTGTGCCTTAGGATAGGAGGCAAACCTGGACCGGGGACTAGGGAACAATGATGAAAGGGTTTCAGACGCTGTGATTTCTGGATATTTTCAACATTAACCATACATCTGTATTGATTCATAACTCTTGTTGCTAGTAGAGTCCCTGCACTCATGCTGTCCTCCAAATTACAATTTCCTCACAGATGTAATTTTCCACATATTTATGGGTAGCAGATGGCCAGGACAGAGGCTGACCAGGGCTAGGTGTACTGGTCAGTGGTGTAATGTCTGACAAATCATTTAACTTCTCAAAAGCCCTGATACTCTGAGAAGTGAGAAGTTTCCTTTGACAACACAATTCCACTGTTGGCTCTTAGAAAGAAAATTCTAACAATGCCTAGTTCTTTCAGGATATGCTACAGGACGTTGTTAGTGCTTATAAACAGAAACCACAAGTGTTAGCATCAACATAGTATAAATGGAGAATGTCAATAGGTATAGATTGATGAGTGTCCATGCACTTTCTTTCATACTCCTGTTCTATGTCAATTTATGATTTTGTTGATCCCCATGAATTCTGTTATTTAATATTAGTAAGAACAGGACGCAACCGGAAGTTTCACCATGTAGCATCTTCAGCAGGGTCGGAGGGAGCCTGTCTCCAGTTACAAGCCTCTGATGCTACGTAGCCTCAGGCTTTTCCTCTATATCCTTCTCCCTGGAGTCCTCTGTCCACTGCAATGAATACTTAAATAGGGTCTGTCAGGAAAATTCTCCTTGACCCTGGAAACGGTATTTAACCTTTCTGTGGATCAGCATCCAAACTGCAAAGCAACAGTGACAGGAGCTACTTCCTTTGCAAGTTTGAGTTGTGACCAAGAAAAGGGATTATAAAACACCCTGCAAATCCTAAGGCTACAGATGATGTCTGATAATGTTAATGACTCACCAGCTCATGTCCAATAGCTGTCACTGGATTCTGAAAGGTATTTGTTTGTGAGAATCCAGGTCACTTCCCACTGGAAAAGGCGGAACTTTCACCGATATCAGATGATTGTTTACAGGAAGATTGGATTTTCTGAAGTAGGTGTAGGGTGCACCAATGCTACGAGTAAATTGTTTGCTATGGTTCAGCTGAGGTCATGTGTACCCTTGCTGTGGCTCTTTTCACCAACGCTAACTAAAATCTTCACATTTTTAGAGAAGGAGGAAAAATAATACAGATTTTTGGCATAAAGTATAGGAGAGCCACAAGGAGGCTTTCTTATGTATGAAAAACAGTAGTAATCAGCCCCATGAGGTTTGTGTAATTTAAGAATATAGCTTGAAAAATCATATTATAGGCAGCAGTACTTAAGATTAACGCAAAGGCCATTTACTGTTTTATTATGTGTTTTATTAGCACTTAGCAGCTTGATGTACGAAAGAAAAAATGTCAAATAGAGTGTGTCAAAAGAGAAATACTGGGCTTTAATGATTACCATGAGTAGACTGTATTCTTGAATTTTAGGAGAGAAAGTTGTCAAGTTTTCAGTGGCTGTGAGTTTTCCGGAGGTGATCTCCCAGAAGGGGCTGGCAGACTGTTAGAGAAAACTCCTCAGTGGCTCATGGGAAGACCACAGGAGGAGTTTATGAGTGGGGAGTGGAGAACGGGAGATCCAGCCAGACAGAGGGAACAGTGTTTGCAAAGCCTCTAAGACAGGAGGAGGTGGCACATTGTGGGAATGTGATATGGCTGGGATATGACAAACAGTGAAGTTTAAGAGATATATAGTTATTTTTTTATGACAAAAATGAAATTGAATTAAGTGATAATTTATTGTATCTATGATAAGTAGGCATAAATTTAGTAATTTCTGGGAATTTGAAGAGTAAGTTTATATCCAAACATGTTTATTATATTGTTACTGACAGCTACTTTTAAAAAGTAGACTTATTCAGCTTCATGGAATTTTTTTTTTTTTTGAGACAGGGTCTCGCTTTGTAGTCCAGGCTCCCTGAGCTCACTATGTAGCCCAGGCAAGCCTGGAACTCAGCAATCCTCCTGCCTCTGCCTCCCGAGTGCTAACCCTCTAGCCCCATGGCATTTTTCTTTTATCCAGTTTTCTAAAAGATTAATCTAGGGTTTTTTTTTTTTGTGTGTGTGTTATTACTTACTTTTCTTTCTGTGAGTTTAGATGCTTTTCAACTTTGTGTTATAATTAAATTTTTATATGAGTTCTTAAATCCTGAAGTTGGGTAGTAAGAATATCTGTCTTGGGCCAGAGATTTAGCTCAGTGGTTCTGGCACCTGCCTCGCAAGAGCAAGGTCCTGAGTTCGATCCTGGTAACCACATACAATGCTGGGTGTGGTGACTCATGCCCACCAGCATTCAATACCACATACCACAGTGTCGGGCGTGGTGGCTCAGGCCTGTCTTCCCAGCACTCGGGAGGCAGAGGCAGGAGGATTGCTGAGTTCCAGGCTTGCCTGGGCTACATAGTGAGCTCAGGGCTAGCCTAAAAAGCGAGACCCTGTCTCAAAAAAAGAAAAAAAAAAAAGAATATCTGCCTTCTTCTGAATCCACATAGAGCTCTTAGAAATGCCTTACGAATTCTCACACCTATTTTCTTTTTTTCCTTCAATATTTAGTTCTACAAATTTTAAACTAATTTTTGTTTTAGGCAACAAATAATACACTTTTAGCTGACCCTGATTTACTGTTTGACATTGTTTTATTTTTAATATGAAATAATTTCAAACCAGGTGGAAAACTCTAAGGACTTCTTTGACACACTTGATGTGATGCCCATCACTTCTGAACATGTCTATGCGTAATTCTTACAAATAGGAGATTCTCCTACATTAAAACCAGAAAAATTAACATTGATACATCATTATGATCCAATCAGACTTCTTTTAAGTTTGGTCAATTGTCTCAATGATGTCTTTGTAGAAGAGGATCTAACATGGAGTTATGGATCACATGCTATTATTTGTCCTTCTAGTCTCTTTAGTTTGAAACAGTGCCACTATTTTCTTTGATATTTGTGTTGCAACTTAAAGTTGACTCTATGTTTTTTTTATGGAAGCAATAGCATGTTCTTTTTTTTTCTTTATTGTATTTATTGGTACATTTTAGATATGCATTATGATCATTCAACATTGAGAATTTGTAACCGTATATGATATGTCTTGATCCTCATTTTTTCCTATTCCTCTGCTCTCCCTACCACCACACTCCCCATATATGTAAGCTTTGCTTCTTATTGAATCTTTTTTAAAAATTTATTTTATTGGTACATTTTATATGTACATTGTGATCACATTTAACAGTCAAGGTTTATACCAGTACATGACATATCTTAACTCTCATTTTTTCCCATTCCACTGGCCTCCCTACAACTCACTGCCATCTATATACATAAGCATTGTTTCCTTTTTTTATGTACATTATGATCACATTCAACAGTCAAGGTTTATACCAGTACATGACATATCTTAACTCTCATTTTTTCCCATTCCACTGGCCTCCCTACAACTCACTGCCATCTATATACATAAGCATTGTTTCCTTTTTTTTAACATCACATTTTTTCTTTCCCTTCTTTACTAGTCTCTACCCCTTCCTTCCCTTATTAGGTGGTATGTGGTGGTGATTTACATCACGAATAGTGATTACAACCATGATTAGGGTAATACCATGTTTTTCCACTGTAAAGGTACTTTATAACTCTTTATACTTAATAAGAATTTTATAGGGCACTGCTTTAAAAATATACGATCTCATTTCCCATTAAAATTTCCTAAAGTAGTTATAACATTCATTAATTTTTCATGGCTAAATTAATTGTTACTGTCATAGTTGTCAATTGGTGACTTTCTAGTTGTTTTTTATTCTGTTAACATTTATTAATTAGTATCTATTGGAAGGAAAACTTTCTTTTCTTCACATTTAAATATTTATCAATTTATACAAGTATAGACTCATGAACTTTTCTGCTTTAGTCAATGGATTGGATCTCTTACAATATATAATTATTTATTTAGATGCTCAAGTTGTTAAGGATTTGGAGACTCTTTTCATTTCAATCTTTGCTATACTTCCATTATTTTTTTGAGCATTTTCTTATTTTCTTCCTCTAAAATATTCCAAGCTCATATTATTCTTTCCTTGCTCCAGCCCACAACAGATATTTCTCCATGAAGAACTGCTTTCTTTTTTCTTTCTTTTTTTGGAGAGTGATGATTTAGAAAATAAGGTCAGAGTGTTAAGTGTAATCATTGGAATTGTTCCCAATTCCTAATCCATCTTTATCAGTAGACATAGGTACATATAAATATATTTTTTATATATTTGTATATTGACTTCTAGGTCTGACTATATTGATACCCAGGAGTTCCACTGATTTTAAAATTGTAATATTGTTTCATATTCATTCATTTTTTTTCTCTAGCCACGGGGTATGTAGATCCCTTTATCTTCATTTTGTTTAATTATTGCATGATTTCTAAATATAAATAGCTCATTTCTCACTTCAGGTATGACATTGATTCTTTGACCTTACACACATGGACACCTACTTTGCTCAAACCCATCTAATAACTTTTGAATTCAAATAAGTAGTTTCTAAAAAAAAATTACGTTGATCATGACTTACTTCTGCATTTAAAAAAAATCCACCATTTAACCTAATTTCCTATTGTTGACCCAGAATTACTATTCTGTATTTCTTTGATCATTTGAAACTTTTGTATTGATTTGCTCAACTTCTCTACCATGTCTGGGTTCAAAGGTTTCTATTAGCTACATTTACTTACTCTGCTATGATGTGATTTGTTTCTACATGGGGTTTATACTTTATTATCATTATTTTTTTTTGCAGTACTGGAGATCGAAGGGGTTTATACTTTTTTATTTAACATGAGTAATTTTTCAATAGAAAAATTGAAATGTTTACTACATAAATCTCAGTGTTCATAATTGTGGATTTGTCCCTGTGGAGTCATTCCTGAGGAATGATTTTGTATTTGTCTCTGCCAAAGACTTCAGAGTTTCATTGGCTTAGACAAGGTATTTTATTAATCCCCCAAGTTGAGATTTTTGTACTCATGAATCTGACTTTTGTAACCCTCTATGGCTTGGTGTTAAGTTTCCCATGGGTCATTTTTTTCTTCAACCTCAACCCTGTCTACATGGCATTTCCTTGTAGGTTCCCCTGGCTGGCAAGTAGAACCTGTAGAACAGAGCACAAAGCCTGTGGGGCTCCTTGTTTTACACAAAGTTTAGTTCTTCTGACTCTCCTGGCTGTGACTTCTCTCACATCTGTTAACTTCGGTTAAATCCCAATCTCTAGCACCTATAGTCTATGTTGATTCTAATATCTCTGGTGAAAGGTTTCATTTCCTACTTATCTCCAAGACTTCTAGTTTTCTCTGTTTCTGCCATTTGAGAATTTCCCTACTTTCTTTGCACTTTGCTATATATTGCCACATTTTTAAAATCTTTTTTTAAATTGAATTCTTTATTGCTACATTTTATATGCAGCTCACAATCACACTCAACATTGGGGAATTCATACCAGTATATGACATGAGTTAATTCTCATTTTTACCCATATCCCTACCCACATTTTTAAAATTTTGAGTTTTTGATTGTACTTTAGCACACATTTTAATATTTTGACCAGGGAAGTATGTGTTGTTTCTAGTAATGAAATGTTGAGACTTAAATGTTTATAGCTGACTATTGAAATAAATTATAATATAGTTGGATGATAAAATAATATATAACTATTATAACCAATGTAATAAAAATAAAGTGAATAGAAAATGTATTAGATTCAGAACAAGATATAAAATTTTAAGATATATAATAAATAAAAATGTATATAGAAAATATCTACAGGAATATTCTAGAACACAAGAATAATTTCTTTGGTTTGTAGGATTATTTTTAATTAATTTCTAAGGAGATAACAGAAAATTAGTTTGAAAAACATTCCTAAAGTATGGAAATTTTCAAATAATAATGCCAATGGCAGTAGCAGTTTATACTCCAATATAAATTAACTGTCTGAATTTTGTTTGAAATAAGGTTGGAGACTAGAGAAAATAGCAAGCACAAGGTACTGAGTTAGATCCTGGTAACCGCATACCACAATGCTGGGAGTGGTGGCTCATGCCTGTAATTCCAGCACTCAGGAGGCAGAGGCAGGAGGATTGCTGAGTTTGAGGCTTGCCCAGGCTACCTAGTGAGCTCAGGGCCAGCCTGAACTACAAAGTGAGACCCTGTCTCAAAAACAAACCCCAACCCCTCCTAAACAAACAAATAAACCAAAAAACTCAAAAACAAACAAACAAACAATGAGGCAAATGTAAAGAATGTTAAATAATTTACAAGTTTACCTTGTGATTAGTTAAACTTTAAAAGGAAGGTTAGTTTTGTTGAGTGGTGGTGCATGCTTATCAACTGTTTTACTTGGTAGAGGAGATAGAAAGGACTGGAACTCCAGCAACTTAGTGGGACCATATTTCAAAATAAACAAATAAAATAAGAGTAGACACAGTTGAGTGCTCTGTGGGTTTAATGTCCAGTATTACTACACTTGATCTTAGCCAAAAGGCCGAGAAGCGATAATGTCCAGTATTACAACCAACCAACAAATGAACAAGCAGAGTTTCTACAAGGCTGAATTGTTAGTTTTCCCCAGTATTTGCAATTGAGTAAAATATTTTGAAAAGAAGAGCCTTTAATTACAGGTCATTGTGAACATTTTTCGGGGATTTTATAATTTAATTTTGAACATCAGTTAGAAAAAGCATGTAATTATCTAAATTAAATCTAAGTGCACTGCAACTCAGCTAGTCTCCTGTGCCCCTTGGTAGACCAGCATCTATGGTTTGAATTTTATTCTTCTTGGAGAAGTGCTACTATTTCACATTATCTGAATATATTTATATTGAAGACAATTTTATCCTAATTAGTGAAATCATCCATTTAAAATTTGTTCATATAATTAAAAGTTAAACAATTGTGTCCAGCTTATATTTAATCTTAGAATACAGTCAAGGAAATATAGTTTTGAATTATTAAACTTTAAGAAAAGTCAAACCAAATTTAAACATTTATGTACTTTCTTGTCCTTGTATGACAAAAGCAGGTTTTATAATAAACCAGAATTTTGGATAGTTGTTCACTTAGTATATTGTATTTGTTTATTTAACTCTTAATCCTATTGTTTCACCTGAAAAGTCCCTACAACAGTAACTCCTATTTCTAATTTTTAAAAATCGATGACTTCTCCATAATCACTTCAAACTTTTCAATGCCTTTTTGCTTATACTTCAAATCATTCTAATCATTGTTCTTTGCTGACCTTCATAAATTTTCACACTTTCTTTTGGTGCATTAGTATCTTTTTCTCATGCATAGAAAATACCATTTTTTGACTCAATGTGGTAAACAGGCATGGGTGCTTGGTGCAGAAACCCAGAAGCTGGGGGCCTCATCTCTGGTCACCTGCCTCTTTTTGGAATGTCTATTTCTTTGGCAGTGGCTTGGCTACTGGGAAACCTTGCATGACTGCGTCTTTTTCTATTTTGTTAGGATTTTGTTTATATGGCCTCAGAGTTCTCTTAGGCTTTCGTCATTTTTTTGTACTTTAAAACTTCTAATTAAATGAATCACTATTAAAGTTTATGAAAATTTTAAGTGAGAAAACAAAGGATCATAGTTTTTTTTTTTTTTTGCGTTTTGGAGACAGGGTCTCACTTTGTAGTTCAGGCTGGCCCTGAGCTCACTATGGTGCCCAGGCAAGCCGCCGCGAACTCAGCAATCCTCCTGTCTCTGCCTCCCGAGTGCTGGGATGACAGGCGTGAGCCACCACGTCCGGCATTGTGGTATGCGGTGTTGATTGTTGATGGGCGTGTCTCCATGCCCAGCATTATATGTGGTTACCGGGGATCGAACTCAGGACCTTGAGCTTGCAAGGCAGGCGCCGGAACCACTGAGCTAACCCTCCGGCCCAGGATCATAGTTCTTAAGAAGAGTCACACTCACGTGTCACTTGTTCTCATCAACTTATAACCTGTAAGTAAGTAGCTGTGGTTCTCCTGAGGTCAATGGGTAACTGGATGAGTTGCTTGAGAGCTGAAGGGAAAATATTGTCAGTCAATTCCTCAACTCTTGAGGAAATGTAATTAAATGTAATTAAATGCACATATATTGAATGCTGGTTTTATATACTCATATTTCCCCTGGTTTCCCCCAGTTTTCCTCTCCACTTCTCTTCCTTTCCTTCCTATTTTTGTTAGTTCACTTTTTTGGGTGAGAAATTAAAGTTTCTAAAGAATTTATCATGGGAATAGGGCTATAGCTTAGTGGTAGAGTGCTGGCCTACCATATGAAGCAAGCATTGGATTTGATCCTGGCACTTAAAAAAAAAAGAAATTTATCAACTTATTTTGTAATTTTCTTGCAGAAGGAGTAACTTTTTTTAAAGACAGAACTGTCCAGGAACAACTCGTAGTAGAAAGTAATGCCCAAACCATGTTGTTTAAAACAGGGAGTTACTGTGTGACAGAAAAGAAAAAGACTCTCTAAGGGAGGCAACTAACCTTGTGCGAAGCAGCACCCAGCATTTTGTGCAGATAACATCTGACATTAGTGTATAACGTGACGTAAATTTTATACATTTTCCATTCTTGCCCTTGCTGCCAAGAAGCCACAAACGGAATTGACACCCGAATACAATTTGATCTCTCTTTAGTTTTCTACACTTGATCTTAGCCAAAAGGCCGAGAAGCGATGTCTCTTTAGTTTTCTAATTGAACAATCTTTTTCTTTCCTCTTGCGGTTCTTATTTATCTTTCCACATTTCAACCTTGCAGTTATCCTATCTTTTGGTTATATCTTCCTTCAAATCCTTTTCCAGAATAAATAGACCTGGAAAACTAAAATGAAAGTTGGGATAGGTTATCTCAAGAATGCTTTATTATTTAATAATAATATGACAAAAGGCTATCAGAATTTAAAATTTCCCTCCTGTCTTTCATAATGAAAGTGATTTGTATAGTCAGAGGATTTTACGACATATCTTAATCAAAATACCTTTGAGATTTGCATTCCTATAGGATTGCTCACTTTAAGCAATAAAGCACTTAATTTAAGTTTTTGGCTTTTCATAAGCATTTCACAAATTCAAAAACTATGGGGGAATTTTTGTCTGAGAATAAAATATAATAATTTATAATAGCCGGGCGTGGTGGCTCATGCCTGTAATCCCAACACTGGGGAGGCAGAGACAGGCGGATTGCTGAGTTCGAGGCTCGCCTGGGCTACATAGTGAGCTCAG
>PVIC010026252.1:0-24685 GCA_004025085.1 Thryonomys swinderianus | reverse complement strand
CAGCAATCCTCCTGTCTCAGCCTCCCGAGTGCTGGGATGACAGGCGTGAGCCACCACGTCCGGCATTGTGGTATGCGGTGTTGATTGTTGGTGGGCATGTCTCCACGCCCAGCGTTATATGTGGTTACCGGGGATCGAACTCAGGACCTTGCGCTTGCGAGGCAGGCGCCGGAACCACTGAGCTAACCCTCCGGCCCGACATTAAATTCTTTAATATTATTGTACAGCATCACTTTCATCATTGATCTCCAGAATTTATCTACCCAAACTGACACTCTTGGCCACCACATGGTAACACCCTATATACCTTTTTGTGGCCTTTATATTTTTCAGTTTTTCATGTGGACCATAAATAAAAGAATGCCCGTATCCTTGGCTCTTCAAAAGTAGTTGATGCTAACTGAAGACTGTATAGTGTTGCTGGGATAATAAAAATATATGATATAAAAATACTGAATTGTAGAACTTCGGTACATGGACCAGTGTGAAATTTGTCAGAAGGCCTCAGTTTGGATTCTGTCTGCAATACTTAACCCCAGATAGTGGCATCTAGAAAAACTTATTGGCCTCTCTGAGCCTCTGTTGTGTCATTGTAGAGGACCTATAATAAAGGCTCTTGTGGGCCGGAGGGTTAGCTCAGTGGTTCTGGCGCCTGCCTCGCAAGCGCAAGGTCCTGAGTTCGATCCCCGGTAACCACATATAATGCTGGGCGTGGAGACACGCCCACCAACAATCAACACCGCATACCACAATGCCGGGCATGGTGGCTCATGCCTGTAATCCCAGCACTCGGGAGGCAGAGACAAGAGGATTGCTGAGTTCGTGGCGGCTTGCCTGGGCTCCATAGTGAGCTGAGGGCCAGCCTGAACTACAAAGCGAGACCCTGTCTCAAAAAAAAAATAAAATAAAATAAAAAAAATAAATAAATAAAGGCTCTTGTTTCCTACATCAAAGGGATATTGTAAGAAACTAAGTAAATTATGTTCAAGTAATTATGTTCTGAAGATCAGAACTAGCAACTAAAAATGTTAACTTATATGTTGTCTGTGCTATGTACCACTGTGTTTCATGCTATAATATTTATTCTTACAATATTTAAATTAAATTCTTAGAATCAAAAACTGCCAAACAACTTTTTAACAGGGCTATTTTACCAGTGCCATAATTGACGTTCTATCACTGCTCAGACTTTATTTCATTTATGCTCAATTCAATATATGGATTTTTATACAAACCATTTACCAAGCAGTAGACAGTAGCACCTTCAGCAGATCAGATTTGTGCAGGGAAGTTATTTGTTGCCCACAGGAGAGCCTTGTTGTATCACTGGGACAGCTTCCACTAGCTAGCAGCCCATGGTGAAAGTTGGTAACACTTGAGAACTCAAATTATTGATGAGAACATCCAAAGTACTACAAAGAATTTAAAATGAAATCTTTTAAGCCTGTGTAGTCATTATCACATTAAGTAGGGAGATGGTGATGGGTCATAAATTGGTTTTCCATTTTATTTAAACAGGACCTGGCAGAATATAAATGGAATTGAAGTTCACTTTTCTCATTATAATTATTCACTTTTTAAAAACATAGTTATGAGGTTGAAACTGTAGACAGTCTCTCATTTTTTGGTACACTAAATTTATTAGAAAACCTATATTTTAGAATATTTTTTCCAGTTTCTTTTCATTTCGGTATGTCTTCTAGAAACCCACAGATTCCTTGTCATTCTAATTTTCTTGCAACCTTTTGAAATTTTAAGCATTTGAAAAACCATGATTCACACTTTATCAGTATAGGTTAAAGTATAGTTTGGTTTTAGTCTAGTGCTTTAAAAACCTCAGAACTTTTCCTACCTTCCAGAACTGTGACCAAATTTTTAACTTCCTTCAGACTTCACGTGCATGGTAGTTGAAACTTTAGTTCCAGTAGTTCATTTATTCTGAGAAAGTAGTTAGTGTCTATCTTTGATCCAGAATCTTTTAGTCCTGTCCATATACTCTAGCCATCTTCCTCATCATTTCCTATCATGTTAGGAGATTATTTACTAACCTCAGTTAAATAGGATTTTAGGTTCATTTGAGGTATTATAATCCTTCTCCAATTTATTAATTTATTCATTTATCAGTTGGGACCACCTGAAGATTATTTATCTAGCATATCCCTAATCTGCTCAACTGTCTTTTTCTTCTCTTATTTTTCTCCACTATGGGATAAATCACTTCTACCACATTAAGTCCCACGATTATCTCTTGCTCCATTATCTCCCACCTACCCAGCCCAACCCTCTTTTCCCAGGTTAATTTTATGCTCATACACCCCCTCTCCTAAGGAAACATCCTCTAGCCTGAGATCCTCTTTAGATACTACCATTTTTATCCAAATAGACTGCACCTTTTATTTTACCATTCACTAACTGTAATCTTTCCCTTTTCTTCTTTAATCTCATGTATTCGACAACAGTTTTTCATCTCATGTATTGAACAACAATTTTCACTACCTGCATTACAATTGGAGTAGTTTTTATAAACTAGTAATGTTTGTGGAGACTACCCCACCAACTTCTTATTTAGTTGCCCAGTGATAGACAAACACACTGATCATTTAAAATCTGCTTCCTGAAAATTCTGATGTGCAGGCTGGGTTGAGACCCACTGTTGTGATCACTGTGGTAATTTGTAACTCTTAAATCCAACAGATTTTCTACACAATATTTTTCCTTCTTGGATTATTCTTTTGACATAGGTTTAAATCTCTTTATGTTCATAAATGTTCATAATTAAAATAATCTATTTTTTCTCTCATCTCTGTACTTATTTCATTTGTCCTGTTGACTCATTTCTCCCTTACTATTACTGAATGCTGCCTCTGCTTTATCATTATTATTATTATACTTGATCTTAGCCAAAAGGTCGAGAAGTGATCATCATCATCATCATCATCATCATCATCATCATCATCATCATCATCATCATTATGAGTCAGACTCAAACCCAGGGCCTTTCATATGTCAGACAAGAGCAGTAGCAGTGAGTTACTTTATTAAATGTAGATTAATAATCTTGTTCCTTGCTTAAACATTACATGTAACTCTTTTCTTTCCCAAAATCGACAGCCCTCATTGTAAACCACCTTTTCGAAATCTTTACTTTCAAATACTACTGGCATTCATACCCAAAGATTTAATCATGCTGTGAGTAGTTTTTAGCCAGTTATGTCATAAACACCATATTTATTTTTAATTTCATCTTCCTTTTTGCTATTACCAATAATTATCTAAATCCTATAGATTCTATTCTAGGAATTGCTCCTAGGTTTGCTATTTTTTTAATATTCTCTCAGTCATTTATCTTATCCTGGCTGTATATAGACAATTGCAATAACATCCTAGCTGATCTTTGCAGTGTCCTATGTAATACCATCTTATTATTTTTCAGTTTCAGTTCTAATCTTTTGTGCTATCCTTTAAAACCTTCTAAGCCTCCCTGTTGACTATAATTGAATAGAAACAATTAACCTGAACTTCTAGGCACTGAGCAGTAAGCCCCTGCCACAATTCCGATGCGTCCCCATCACTCTTCTCTGAAGACTCTACTTCAGCTAAACTGAGCTTCTTCCTGCTGTTCTCCAACTTCAATAGTTTTCTATGTTGGGGCTGCCACTTTCTGGCTCCCTTTCTTTCTCTCAGAGAGAAGCTACCTTTCTCTCAATAAATTCTTCCTACTTTTAAAATAAATAAACATTTTTTAAAGGTACAGATTGATCCTTGAAAAAATCAAGATAAAGATCGTTTTTTTGGTTTTTGTTTGTCTGTTTGTATGGGCGAAGTTATCTTCTTAAACTAGACTTCTCATGAAAATGCCATTCAGCTCTTGAGTTTAGTGAAAAATATTCCAGAAAGTTGAACTCCATTTATTTTTCTGTTCTTTTAACTTTGCACTCTTTTATGTTGCTCATTTATTAAATCCAAATTGTCCTTATGCTATCTTGAAAGAAATGGAATTTCTCAGCAGTAGAAAACAACAATGTCTATCTATTTGGGAGACTGTTAATGACTCATTTATAATACCAGCAGACACATGAAAGCTGGAAAAATTAAATGTACAGCATCATTACCTTTGTGTTAGCAGTGCTGGAAATGGCATTGCTTAGTGCAACATTTTAAAAGACAAAAACTTGTGTAGGAGAATGAGCTTTCTTGTGGAGGTGGAATGGAATGAAAAACTGCTAGCATGTTATTTCATCGGCCTTCTACAAGTTGATCCATGGGATTAACTGGGAAACTCTGCACCTATATAGCTTCTCAGTTGTTCTAGTCATTGTGACCTATTTTGCATAGATAGTTTTAGTCATGTATGTTGGGAGTATTGAAAACATCATTTTCAGAGAATGTGTTTAAAGTCTCTAACATAGAAATCATTAGATATCTCTAAATATTAACTTCTGATTTAAAGATGTGTTACTGACATCTGCAGAGATGCTACAAACAGGAGTTTGGATACTATGTGAACCAGGATATCTGTAAGTTCCCTTCCTCAGCCAAGTTGTGTGGTTATTTCCATTCTATCTGAGTTGTTTCCCAGTAACTGAAATGAATATGCTGTAGACATGTCAATCCTTTTTATATGCAGAAAACTTTTATAAAACAGATAGTGCTTTGACAGTGTGTAGGTTTGAAAGTAAAACTAACTGATTCAATGGAGATTGATACAGAACTTGAGATCTAACAGTGTGATCTGAACTATGAAGTGTAATATAAATGCAAATTACTTGGGGATGTCTAACATCTGACATCTCTGATATCCCTGTCTCTTCTACCTTATTTTACACCTACTATAGTACAGAACTGTTTTCCTTACAAGCCAAGACATTTTGTGAAAGGACAATATGAGACACTATAAAATCTTCCTGGATATGTGCAGGAAAGACAGAGGGGAAGAGAAAAGGGATTTGTTATGCCAGATAATTGTAGGATCAGCATAAACAGGCTTCTGCAAGCTTTTCTTTACAACTGGTGGAGCTTGAAGTCCTTCTCAGACTAACCAGAAGAAGAAAGGGATAGAAAAATCGAAAAAAGACAAAAAGAAAACAGCTAGAACTTGTGAGAAAGGGCTACAGTTTAGTTACTTGTCATTCTCCAGCCTTAGAGATACAGATATCCTCTAAGAAAAGCCCATACACCATCGCTGAGCTAGAGACACACCTGGACTGGAAGTCAACATGGTTTAAAACTAGCCAGCTGGGAATAAGTGAGGGAGAAGAATGTTTCTGTCTTTGCTCCCATTGATCATTCTTATTCCAGTGATCTCTTTGGTAGGACCATTCTATTCTGCCTCTGTGGAAAAACCTTCCCATAAGGCTTCACTAGCATAGACAGTGTTTGCTTTTATACTCTGCTCTTGACAGTTACCATACCAATGTATATGCTCTTCCTCCTCTGGACTTAGATAGATGGGTGTTAAACTCTTCAGGCATAATTAATACAACCATGGCCAAGACGAATGTGTAGTATGATAGATCTTGAGCCTTTCTGTCTGAAATGTCAACTATATGGAATTACTAGAAACTCACTGAGCTTAGAAGAATGCCACTTTTCTTTGCTTTATTGGGATTAGGACTATGGGGGTTGAAACTCCAAAGCTTCTTCAGTTATATTTGTTTTTGTATTGCTTTTTGTTAATTTTGACTTACAACTGCTATATTAGGAGATGTATATCAGTAAAATGTCTCACTGGGACTAGCTCCTCCATTCATCTGAGGACTTATTCTGTTAATTCTTGTAATTTTGTTTGTTGAGCTTCGAGGTCAGTGGAAAAGGCATGTGTTAGGGATGACTCCAGAATCCCAGAGCGCATATATCAGGTAGTTGTAGAGAAATAGATTGAACCACTGTTATAAAATAATAACAATAAATAAATAATAATAAAATAGAAATTTCATTCATTAAAATAGTTCTGAATTTGGGAAGTTACCTTCTTTGTTTTGACATCCAATGCTTACATTAACTTAAAAAAAAAAAAAGATGCTCCCAATTTTCCACTAAAAAACAAAAGAAGAAAGCGAAGCTAGAGAGTTGAGCAGAAGGCTGGGAAGTCACCCCATGCCAGGGAGTTAGGCCAACAGTGAAGCACCAATGGCAAGGCCACACCCACGGAGTGTGGAACATCCAGTGACTACTGCTTCCCTCCTGCCCTTCTTACCAGGAGCAGAGTTGTCCTCTTGGAGCCCAAACCAACCCAGAGATATGGGAAAATACAGCTCAACCTGCCCCAGCTGCCCGTATGACAAATTAGCCTTCTGTATATCTACTTCATCAGTTCAAAAGGGTTATATTCTGTAGGCCTGGAATTTCTTCAGCCTTCTCAAAGTTTCATTCATAACCATATATACCAGTATATATAATCACATTAATAATGCTATTGTAGGTCTTGGTATATTGTCCTTAAGGATAAATTATTCTAATATAGCAATCTTTTTAGTAAATAATGAAGATATTCATGGAAGTTTCTTTAAAATTTTCATCTTCAATTTATGACATCAGTTTTACAAGAAGATTTCCTAATGAAGTTTGGTTCAGTGAACTGATTTTGGCAAGTCAAAGGATACTCATATGTTATTAAGCGGTACTTCTTGCCATGTTTATAATTGTTTGGGATGTAATGCTGCTGAGTATAAGAAAAGTTTAGAACTTGACAGGCAGAGTTCATATGCGCTGCCTTTTACATTGTAGCCAACAAGTGAGTTTGTGACCCTTTGAAAGCTCCAGGACCATGAAATTTCTAATTATCCACACATTTTATATAGAAGAGCCTGAACAGATATTGGCATCCATATATTACCAAGAGTTGTCCCTTAAATTTCACAATCTTGATCCAATATTAACCTATTGGGATAGAAGTTAATAGGCTTTGGAAAGGCAGTGCCCCTTTATCAATATGTTGACATAGTTCACCATGAGAGTCTGTTTAAAAAAAAAAAAAATCTGGAAGTACTCCCAACAGTGTTGGGCAGCTTCATGGTTTATTCGTTGTCTTTCATCAGATAACAGACTAGCTTTTGCTCTATGATGACAATATAAAATGTTTTACAAAGAAAATTACTTTTTTTTCCTGACAGTTATTTTCCTAGTTAACACTATTCAGAGAGGTTGGTGCTTTATGAGAGAGAAAAAAAAAAAAAAGCCATTTTCTGACTCTTCTTCATAAAAATAGTGTCTCGCATCATCTACAGAAGTTTCATGTAATGCCACGTCATGTGACCCTCCTTGAATGATGCCTGTTAGATCAGAGGCATTGTTTATTAAAGGAATGGGAGCCCTAATAGGCAACGAGGCTGAGGTTAAAAACCTCCTTTTAGAATTGCATGGCATAAGATAAGCAACTTGCATGGAGATAAGCAACTTGGTTGAACCCACTGTTTACCTACCTAGCTCTGGCCCCACCCTGCCTTCCTAGATGTCCACTCCAGTCTTGGTTCACATTGCACTCTGCACTATGATACCGTCAGGAAAGGCTCTTGTCTCAGCATCACTGTGATTCTTCTAGGCTAGTCTTGTTCAGACTGTGTCTTGTGCCAGTGATGTCCTAGGACATAGATAAATGGCATAGTTCTGGCCAGTGAATGTGAGACACAATCTGTGAAAACCTTTGGGGAAAGGTTTTCTCTTATAGTTCTGTTTGTTCCTGATGTCAATGGCATTTGCATATGGGTAGAACTGTGGCAACGATTTTTAAAAATTCAAGACAGGACAAGCTTTTGATGGTCAAAGAAAAAGGGAAAGACTTTAAGTTCTTAATGATATATAGAACCACTGATTAGCTAATTCTGAGACTGCCTTACCTTTGGAAATCTTGTCACGATTGTTAATAATTATCCCTAATGTATTATCTGCTGGGTAGATATGGTGATTTGGTCCTGGAGAAATTCCTCAAGGTCCTCCTTGTGTGCCTTTCGAGGCTGTCTTTCATGGTCTTCCTTGTAGCATTGTTTAGGGTACAAATTAGGGCCCTCTTCATAGATGCACTCATGAGGTTTGAAAGGAGGAACTGAGCTGAAAACAATTTTTTTGTGGCTTGGATGTTTTCCAGGAGAAGTATGGGAATGTTGGTATTTATGTGACAGTATCATAGGTCACTTGATAAGCTTCCTTTCTCTCAGATTCCTTGTCGTGTTGATATCCTTACTCCTCATATTTCCTCTGGTGAATCACCTCTTTAGTGTTATTTTAGTAGAATTGCTGAAAACCCAGCTTAGACCAGCTCCATCAGGTCTTCTGTCATACTGTAAGCATCAAATTTCTAGTATGAAACCCCTTTCTGTTTAAAATAACTAGAAATATTTTCTATTGCTTATAAAAAAAACTGTACTTAGCACTTTTAGTCTGTTTTCTAACACAGCTACAATAACCCTGGCTTTAAAAGACACATGCGTAATAAAGAATAGAGTTAGAATAGAGTTAGGATTTATCCAAGTTACCTCACAATAGGTTCAGGCCACTTGCCATAACAGCACATGTAGGAAGTCAGTAAGTTACTGTTCAAGTTGTGTGTGATGACCACTTCTTTTTCTTTCATCTCTTTAGCCATCCCTGGCTCTCCCAAAGTAAGCCTTCCATCAGGTGCCTCTGCTAGTCTACTGGGTAACCTGAGCATGTGAGGCTTTCCCCACTACTACAGCTCTGCTGTTACCCTGTTGTTCTTTTTAATCACATTTTTAATTGAGTTCTTTATTGGTACATTTTATATATAGTTCACAATCACACTCAACATTGGGGAATTTGTACCAGTATATGACAGAAGTTAACTCTCATTTTTACCCATATCCCTGCCCACCCACACCCTCCACCCCTTATATACATGTTATTTCTTTTTCTTTCCAAATCATATCAATTGTTTCTCCTCATTATGTTCCCCCACCACATTCCCTTTGAATATTTCCTATTTTACAAAATCTATCACACATTCTAAAATCCATTTACATCTACAGGTTCTCATACCAGAGAAAATATATGGTATTTATATACGTGTGATCTATTTCACTTATTAGTGTGTCCTCAAGGTGTATCCACTTGCACATAAATGAATGAAACCTGTCATTCTTTGTGGCTGAGTAATACTCCATTTTCCTTAAAAAAAAAAAAAAAAAACACATCTTCTTTATCCAGTCTCCAACTGATGGGCATCTGTGTTGTTTCCAAGATTGGGCTATCACAAACTGAGCTGCTGTGAACATGGGTGTACATATGTCTTTACAATATGATTCTTTTTATTCCTTTGGGTATATTCTTAGCAGGGGAATAGCAGGGTCAAATGGGACCTCTAATCCTAGTTTTCTGAGGAATCTCCACACAGATCTCCACAATGGTTGCACAAGCCTACAATCTCACCAAGAGTGGAGAAGGGTTCCTTTCTCCCCACAGCCTTGCCAGCATTTATTGCTGGTTTATTTCACAATAGCAGCCATTCTTTGTGGAGTGAGATGAAATCTCAGTGTTGTTTTCATCTGCATCTCTCAAATGACCAGTGATGTTGAACATTTCTTCATATGCTTCTTGGCTGCTTTTACTTCTTCCTCTGAGAAGTGTCTGTCCATTACAGATGCCCATTTTTGAACTGGGTCTTTAAACTTGGGGGGAGTCTTAATTACATTTTTAAGAAAGTTGTTTCAGTGTAACTTTAAGAAAAATGCAATCTCTCCTTTTGTTTTGACTGACTTAACATAGTATTGATATCATGATAACTTTTACAATCGTATTATATCACAATTTTTTTTTAGTGTTTCTCTCTACCAGGGAATGACTTTTGTAGAAGAAAGTCTAAGTCATATCTGCCTTTGTATTCCACTACCTTGGACTTAATGGGACTGAGGAGATGTTTCCTGAACTATGGAAACTCTGCCTAGGTGCTCCAGGTGAGATTCAACAATATGTAATTCAAAATCCTAAAGACCTTTCCAGTTTTGACTTCTTAATCTTAACTATTATATAAGATGCTTAGATGAACATTTCACTATAGTATTTCAAAACCTGTGTTATCAGTGTGTCTGGGACATTATTTGGTGCTTTGCGGTGCCATTGTACCAATTAGTATGACTTCCTCAGTTCCTTCTAATGAATTATTTGTCATCTACTCATCTGGATTAGCGATATACTTATGTCTGTAACTAGCTGATTACAATGATTCCCTCAGGGAGTGATGAAGATATTTTATTAGAAATCCATTTACCCATTCTTTAAATGCTCCCAAATCTGCAGAATTGACACTTCTTATAGTTGATGTGCTTTCATTGTATTGTAACATGCATTAGAGAGACTGAGCTACTGATCATTCTGTTGGGCAACATACTATCTCTGCTGTATTCCCATCTTGGACCCTCTTTTCTATAACAAATGATTGTTTAATTCATTTTTTTTTCTTGTAGCCATTGGATTCTTTCTACTGCTTCCTCCATGCTTGGGTTTGGCAACAGTAGTACAGTCCTTACTTAGGGTTACTACCAGACCTTTAAAAAGCCCTTGTTTAGAGATTTTGGATTGCTTACTAATCCTGCTTTATTTCTTCTCTGAGTTACCTACAAAGATAAAGTAAACAGAATACAGCACTCTGCCTTGGTTTACCAGGATCCTCTTGACTTCTAAAAACTGATTTGCATGCAACTGCTAATTGTTCACAATGACCTACCTACACCTGGATGGCAGTTTAAGACTTTCAGTCAACTGTTAATGTTCTAGAAAACTTGAATTTATAAAAAATTGAAAGGTGTAATATACTTTAGAAATAGGCATATGTATTTTAAGTAAGTTTCATAGCCTACAGCAAAACAAAAAGGACCCTACATTTCTCCCAGACAGATGAATCAGGATCTGTTAAAAAGAACTGGCATTAACATATTTATATTCGGATTAGCTCACCCAGTTGATATTTTTATGTTCTTTTGTTTTGTAAATTGAGATCGTAAATGCAACAGCATTTGACAGGGAACACACAGCTTAAAAGAATGCAGCCTTCATTCCTTGGCTGTTCATTCCCCCAAAGCTGACTCGAAAGTTCTACTAGATTATGTGCTGAAAATAGGGGAAATATGTTCTTTTTATATCAAAAGAAGAACAAAGAAAAAGTTGTTTTTTTCATTTTCCAAGCTGCCCTCTGGTGGCAAAGGCAGAACAGACAGCAAAGACCGTTAAGCTTGCTGTTTAGGGGCTGCTGGAAATTCTTAAGAGGGTCTGTTACCCAGATCTTTTTCTCTACCTGCATGTTTCTGAAAAGGAAGAGCAGAATATTGGGTCTCCTAATTACATTCTGCTTCCCAACGGCATCTGTTCTTATCATAGTAGCACCAGGCTCTACCAGCTCAGTCAATACTTGTATATTAACAAGAGACAATCGATAGAAAAATTAAAAAGGAAAGTCAAGGTAATTAGGCTAAAGCTGCTGCTTATGAGTTTTCAATAATTACTTTAGCTTCCTCTTGTTTTCTCATCTCCAGAAAAATAGGGACTGATTGAAAGACTGGGTCATGTTTGACTGAGGACATGTCAGAATTGCACAAAGCCAGGCAGGAAATAAAATTAAGCTCTGTTTGTTTTAAAGCAGTAAAAGGGGCTTTGCATGATGGCAGGGAAAGAATAGCCGTTGATTTAAATGTGCCCATTAGCAGCTGTGCCATTGTTGGTACCTGTTTCATGTCATCAGTTTCTGCAGCACTGGCAGAAGCCCACTCAAAAGCACTGTGACATGTCATGTATCCAAGCTTCAAAGGAAGACAGTGGATAAATATCTCCCAGAACGTCAAGATCTCTCTGGGGATTAGAAACTATAAAATAAGTCCAAACCCCAGTGGCTGACATTGGCCCCCATACTTCAGCCATTGTTCTTTATGGATGTAATTGACAGAAATTCCCACAATCCATTTATTAGGCTTTAATGATCAAGTCATACACATTAAGCAAATGAACCTAATCTTTACGCTTTGACTACTCTGGTATTATTGTGCCGTGGTACTGTAAGTGTTCTAAATAAATTACATTTTCCCTGGTTCTAAATGCTGCATATTAGGTTGGTGTATTTATCTCATAGGGGAATAGATAAATAGAAGTCTTACTTTTGAGAGTTAGAACATGAAGGAGAAAGAATAGTTTGGTGAGACAGATACTTCATGTTTTATATCCACTTACAGTGTTCATTGGCACTATTTCTGTCAGCTCAAAGCACTTTATAAACGTTACAATCAAATTATGTACCAAAATCATTTCACTTATAGCTGCTATGTAACTGTTAAACATCTGCCAAACACATATTTCCTGGAGACCAAAGAAAAGTGTAGAAGATAATTAGTTATTGTTAAATATAGACAAGAAAATTAGATGTACAGAATATAAAACAGTATTTATTAAGCACCTACTATGTTAAAAACACTATAAAAGCCTCCCTAGGTAAAGGAAATGATAGAGTAGACCATTGGCACCATCCCACCAAATCTCACCCTCCTTACTTCTTAGTTTGCTAATTGGTAGTGAAGGAATCTGTATTTGAATCCAAGAGAGTCTTATTTCAAAGCACAGGCTTTTAAACCTCTTATTATACTTATTTGAGGGGATTTTTTCGAAAACTTTTTTTTAGGGGAAGCTGGAAGTGGTGAAGTATGGTCATTACTCAGTAAATCAAAACTCTTATTACAGAAATCCATGGGGATGTGTTACAGAAATATTGCATTAAATACACAATTCAAAGGCACCAAAAACAAGATAAAGAAACAGGGTTAAAACTAGGAATTGGATAAGAATTACTATTAATTATTCTTGATAATGCAATTAATTTAATATTATTTTACTATCAGTTGAACCAACATACATGAATCTCATCAGCAGTTGGAATTTCCAGCAAAGGATACCAGTATTGATTGATTTGCATGTAAGATTATACCAGGGATCTCAGGAAATTTGAAATTCTTTGCTCCTCTTTGAGAACAAGGAATCAAAAATTATCCACTCCGGGACCAGGGATTTAGCTCATTGGTTCTGACATCTGTCTGGCAAGCACAAGGTCCTGAGTTCTATCCCCAGTACTACATACCACAGTGCTGGGCATGGTGGCTCACGACTATAATCCCAACACTCAGGAAGCAGAGGCAGGAGGATTACTGTGAGTTTTGAGGTTTGCCTGGGCTACATAGTGAGCTCAGGGCCAGCCTGAACTACAAAGCGAGACCCAATCATCCACTCCTGGACATATTTGACAGCTAAATATTTTGGTATATTTGCCCATGCTCCCAAATAAGTAGAAACTTTTGGCGTATTCTTCCATTATTACGTTATATAAATGGCCTTCTTTGACTTTATTTATTATTTATTAGTTGATTTTATTGGTACATTTTATATACACGTTATCCCAATGGACATTCTGTTTTACCCCAGTAATAATGGCTAGCATCAAGAAATTAACAACAGTTGAAAGAAACTGTGAGGAAAACGGAACCCATCTCCATTGTCAGTGGGGGTGTAAACTAGTGCAACCGCTCTGGAAACTAGTATGGATGTTTTTCAGAGTTAAAACTAGACATTCCCTTCCACCTGGCTGTTCATCTTTAGGTATCTTCCCAAAAGAGTTAAAGGAAACAATTTTGAGAGCATATTTTTTCTCTTTTTTCTTAACCCCTTTATTTAGTTATTCCAATGACAACTTCTTCCGACTGCTCTACATTTTTGTCTTTCTGTCTTTATTGCTTCTATTGTTTCCTATTTTTGCCATTATTGTTTTTATTTTCACACTATAAAAAATCTGCATTCCAAATACAAAATCAGAGCAAGTGTTACACAACCATTATAGCAGTATTATACAGTAAGAGTTTATCCTCAAGTTTAGATCCCTGGTTTAAATTACAGTTGTGCTTTTTTCTTTTACCTCTTTCCTTTGCCTATGATTTTAATCACCTGTATAATTTTCAGTAAATTAGTTAAATTTTTTGTCTCATTTTTTAAATCTATAAAATGAATATAATGTTAGTACTTCTCTGGTCTTGTTTTGAAGGTTAAACAAGCTAACACAGAAAGTAAATTTGTGAGGGGTGCTTTTTTAATGTTATCCTAGGGTCAGAGATTTAGCTCAGTGGTTCCAGTGCCTGCCTAGCAAGCGCAAGATCCCTGGTTCTGTAACCACAAACAATGATATGGTATTGGGCATGGTAATTCGTGCCCACCAGCAATTAGTACCACACCCAACAATGCTAGGCACGGTGGCTCACGCCTGTAATCACAGCACTCAAGAGGCAGAGGCAGGAGGATAATGAGCTCAGGGCCAGCCTGAACTACAAAGCGAGACCCTCTCTCCCCCCACCAAAAAAAAAAAAAGTTGGTCTATTTTAGAACAAAAGGTATTGCTAATATAGTAATAATATACATAATGACATAGAGTTCTCATGAATGAAAGTTTATATGCATGATACAGAGTATAAAGAGTATATATTCTCAGGTATATAAAACAAGCACTAATATATTTTTAAGACTTAAGTAAAATAGAACAGAATATATGATTTATTTTCAAATCATTTCTTCCTGTTACAGTCTTTTATTAAAAAATGGAAGTACTTCTCACAACAGTTATTTTGTTTTTTACTTGTTTTTTTTATTCTCTTCCTGTAGCATATAAATTTTATAAGAAAGGACTCATGTCAGTCGTTTTCAACATTTTATATCCTGTGTCTAATGCCAACTGTCTGGCATAGAATATCCTTTCAGTAAACATTTGTTGAATGAATGTGTTTATATCTGACTTTTCTGTATTTTCCAGTGGTGTTAGCAGAAAATACTTAATAGGACAGAGGGAGACAGAAGCTGTTTTTAAACATTTTCTTGCCATTCATAAAGGCATTTGTTGCTTTAAAGTTCATAGTAAAGTATCAAAAAAGAACAAATGATTCTTCATGTTACATGTTTACTTATTCCTTTTAGAATTGGCCCTGCTAACTCATAGCCATTATTTAAGTTTTTTATATTTTCATCTTTAACCTTTAATCAATCTAGGTAAGTCCTAGGTGGATTAATTTCCCATTATTTGGTTTTAAACCTAATAAGGTTGTGTGTTTGTGTGTGTGTGTCTGTGTGTGTGCTAGAATAACTGCTACTTCCAAGTAACAGTTTCAAGTACTTTCTAGTTCTGTAATAAAGCAGTATCACAGATGAAGAACTATGCCAATTTTTAATTCCAAAATTTGTAGCCTTGCTAATGAACTCACAGTTTCCTTCTGTGATTTATTCAGCATTAATTTTTCCAATGCCAGAGTCATTTCTTTGTATCTTTTATAATTTAAATTTTTCTGAATGATTTTTTGCCAGTTATAATTATGAACATATCATCATTGTACAAATTAATCAATTTTCTATTTTTAGCTCACTGTGTCACCATACCTCTTTGCCTGAGTTACACACAGATAAGCCTGTGAGGGGGGACATACTTGCTTGTCTGGGAGATAATTTGCTTTCAGGAAAACTCACCTTGGCATTCAGTATGGAGGTGCAGACAGTTCTTGGTAGCTGTGTGATTGAATACTATTTTTTTGTTGTTGTTGTTGTTGTTTTAAGAAGCCTTAGGGAAGCAGGTTTGTAATGATACACTTGGGTTGTGTCTTAGTTACTTTTTCTTGTTGCTGGGACAAAATGCCCAAGACCCATAAGTTAAGAAAGGAAACGGTTATTTACCGTCTACAGAGGTGTCAGTTCATAATTGGTAGGACCAAGGCAGTGCAGTATGGCAAACAGGCATCACAGAGGAGAAACTGTTTGCAGCAGGCATAAGGTTGCAAAGCAACAAGGGTCAACCACAGATCTTTCTCTCCCTTACGTTTTATACAAGCTGCTTAGCGCAACAACACTCACATCCTTAATCCTAGTGTCCTTGATTCTACCAGCGCACCATGAAAAGATCCCAGCAGCACACATTCTGGGCCCAACCACCTTTGAAAAATCCTCAGCTGTGACTGCACAAGGCTTTGGGGGACATTTACACATGAGCTGCAACAGTTCACACAGAGAAAACTCAAACAGAATGCAGAAAGCTTTTCATCTCCTGTCCAAAACTTTCAAAGTCACAGAGATACAACCCCTCTTTCTCTTGCTTCTTCCGCCAGCAGCCACAATGTCAGAAATTCTATAATGGCCTTATAAGTCAGAACAGTTTTTTTTCTGAAGAAGGTATTGGTAAAGCACTTTGGAGAAAGCAAAAGAGGAAAGAGAGAGAAAAAAAAAGAGAATCCGGGATTCAGAAGAAGGGTTATTACCCAGTGGAACTATGACTTGGGAACATAATGATTCAGGTATGTCAAGACATAAGATCTGTTAGTTTAGGCAGTGCTTAGAAAAATTTCTAAACCTATAACAGGAATAACAATTATGTGTATTCAAGACTCTGTCTGCTGGGAAATTTTGTTGCTGTGTTTCTGAGATCTCTCTTTTTTCAGCCCTTAAATCAGGTTTATCCTAATAGTCTTAAGTATTGCATCCTAATGCTTCAATATTCTGAAATAACTATTATTCTGTATTGAAACTTATTTATCAAAATTTTGTAGTATTTGAATGCTTTACAGTGAACATACCTGAAAGAAATTACTATTAAAAATAATATAGTCCAGAATAAAGATAGCTATATATATTTAGTAGACTAAAAGACAGATTCTATGTTTCTTTTATAATGAAGATGTTAGTGGTAATGTTTGAAACCATTGCTACAATTTGATTTTCCATACAGGACATATGTTAGCATGTCTAACTTGCAGTGAGAATTCCAAGAGGATTAATAGTAGCATCCATTACTTATAATAGCACAAGAAATATTTACAGGAGTTGCTATCTATTGAAGATACAATAAAATAATACATGAATTGGCCTTTAAATGCATAAATTATGATATATATGTATGTGTGTACATATATATATATATATGTAAAATCAGGATAATAATGTGCATTTCTGGTGCTCAGGTATTGAATAACTCTTGCTAGCTGAGTTTTTTTACTGTCACAAGATCAATCTGAGCATGCAGCTTGACTTTTTAGCATCTCTAATGTTGCCTGTTCCCTACTTCCAACCCCAACATAACTGTTCTGACTCTGAGGCAGTATTTAAAATCTGTATGATTCAGCAAGAAAAACCCACAGTTAAGTAGAATATTAATTATTTTCTTGCCTATCAGCCATTACCATATAATTGCAATGTCTACATCCTGATGGAAAATTGGTCTTTCAGATTTAAAATGTCTCATTAACTTTTTGCTCCCTGTTCTCATACTCAAAAAGAATCTGTGCAGTCAGGGTGTAAGAAACAAGTAGATTTTTACTCAGTCAAGGACATAGCTCAAACCTTCCCTTTGTGTTAGATCAGCCCCATTAGCATGCAGCTCCTGGAACTGTGTGATGGTGTTGTCTGGGACACTGCAAAGCCTGCACTGTACCCGAATCCCTTTCACTAATTACTTACTGAATCACCATCTTTCTACCTGTCCTTCAATTGCCATGATCAGAGTTAGAGTTAGTAGTTTAGGTGATATAATGAACCCAAGTGTCATGGTTTAGACCTAGAATATTTCCTAATACATGCAAAGAGGCAGAGCTTTTGGAGAGTGATTGAACCATGGAGATGCTTACTCAAGAGTGGACTCATCTTCTCTTGAGTTCTCTAACTGAGTGCACTGTTAGGAGATTCCTGATCAGAGACAGTCACTGTTGGTGTGACCTAGAAGGGTGTGTCTGCTTCCCTGAGCTCCTGCCTTCTCTCATTGATTCCTTGTTGCCATGTGAGTAGCTTTCTTCCATCAGGATCTTCCACCATGGCATTTTCACTTTAGGGCCAGCCACACATGTACTAAAACCAAGAAAACTGTGAGCCAAATTTGAACCTTCCTTCCTTCAAGTTGCCAGTGACACAGAATTACCTAAGACTATTGACACAATAACTGTAGCAATTAAGACAATAATAATAATAATAACCCTAGCAAAGCTTTACCTATTAAAAATGGTTTGGATTTAAAGGAAGATGTCATTTTAGAAATCTACAGTTACTTTCACATGTCTGTATCTAATCTAGAGAGGCATGGTAAGCTAGGACAGCTCTATGGGGAGACACAGGAAGCCTACCAGTGGATGAACTTTGGGGATCAGAGGAGTCAGAGGGGGTCTTAGAATGAAGAGGTGTTTAAAGCCATACTGGAAGTACCTACCATCATTCTCATGTTTTGAGGTTCACTAAATGGACTCAAAGAATTCAGCATGAGATTCTGTCTATGGCTAAAATCTATTACAGGGACTTAATAGTCACTTAGCTGGATGATTGAGGGGAAAGGCAAAAAGACAAGATCTAGGAAGAATTCATGTTTAGACTCCTTTATATTCTTTCCCTCCCATAAGAAGTTCATGAAGAGCATACTTTTGGCAGCAACCTCCAGGAGGTATTTAGTCGCCATAGTTGGGGACTGGTCACCTGGTCACATAGAAAATCTTTGACTCACATTTACCACAACTCCAGAATTATCTAAGAAATGCAGGTGTTCCATAAAAACCATTAGGTTTGTTTGCATAAACAGCCCAGAAACATGAGCCACCTTTATCAGTTAGAAGTAAGGCCACTTCCACAACCCAAATTACCAAATCCAAAAGGCCAATCTTGCAAACAAAAGCTCTTCATAAATAGGTACAAAAGCACCTTCAGATTTGCTAGGTTAAGAAGTTCGTAAAGGAGCTGTAATTCATGTCTTACTGCAAGGCAATTTGACCCACCAATGCTAATTGAATGACTGTCTCATCCTGTGGATTTTTATTATTTTTTTTTAGTACCTCCAGTGTACAAGCTACCTAATAGAACAGTCATGTGTGTATGTCTAGTGGCTCAAACTAGTGAGAATATGTTAATTCTTTTAGGCACAAGGATATTTGACTCCGCTGATTTTTATAGATGCCTAAGGGGAACCATGATGGAATACTCAGTAGCCAAAATAGCTACCTTTACATCAAATATCTGTCTCTTAAACATAAGATAAACTCTATCCTTGCATCAGTAAAGATGACTGATAATGACAGCAACTTCAGTAATTTTGAAACTAATTCAGGGGATTCTAGTTCCCTGATTTTCTTTCCTTTGTGAATCACTGCTTTTGCCAGTAGATTTTTTAGTAGAACCCAGAGAGATAATAAAATGAGAAGATACTCTTCAGATGGACTATAATGTTTTTCATGTCTCCAACCCTTGATGGATGGTGGCCAGTGTTGAAAAGGCTTGTGTATAATCATAGTGAGATTCTAAACATGTAACTTGTTCTGCATCGTTTTATCTGTAAGTAAATCCTATCATGTCAAATGTAAAAGAGATAATGTAATGTTTTAACTTCCTACCAGAAGTATTGAGCAAGATCAAGTATGAGCTAATATTTTGACATCAAACCAGTGGTTGATTTTTTCCAAAGAAAATTACTTGTCCTTTAACAGTACAATCAGATTCAATAGATGACAAAGAATCTTATCCCCTTTTAAAACTCATTTTTGTTCCTCTTGTTAGCCCCTACAAGGTAAGTGGCTTTTTCTTTGTCGGTGGATTTTGATGCCATGAGTACTATGTACATAAGCCTATGAGATCAAAATGAGAGGGATGGAACTTTACCTGAAGCAAAGGAAAGTCATAGATCTAATGTAATACTCTTAATTTTCAGCAGAAAAGGGAGAGTTATATTAAAATCACCTTAGGATCCAAACATAGCCTCTCTTTATGATATCTACTTCCTCTTGCTCAATTCTTGCCAAGATTCTAGGTTGTATTTACCTTAAACAGTGAGCCATTATTATTAATATTTTCTATTTCTAACATATTGAAGCCCCAACATATTTGTTTTTCTAGAACACTTTTTCCAAAGCATCCATCGATCGCTAAGATCTTAAGTCTTGGACTCTCATGGTTTCATTTGGTCTTTCCTGGAGAGAGACTCAGTACTATTGGTAGCCTCCTGGTTTTTTTCTGTAAAGTATATGGGGTAAGTACTCCTCCTACATGCTTGGCACCAGAAACTTTCTGGATTTGGATTATTTTCAAATTTTGGAGTCTCATGAGTACCACCTTATACCCTTTCAAGGATGCATCACAACTGCTGAAGGAGCTTCCACTAGAGTTCCTGCCTATTAAAGGTTCACACCATCTCAGTACTCCCACCTTGAAGACAACACAAGAGCCTTTGTGAGGACATCCAACATTTAAACCTAGGACTTTAGATCTGGTTTTCCTTTTTGGAATCATATTGGTTCTCGGAAGAATTTAAAATTTCAAGCATTTCTGGTTTTGCATTTGTCAACAAGACATACTTAATCTCCACATGTAAACTAGAAACGACCATGGTGGTTACTGCTACAAGGATCCAGCTTTGTACCTGTAGTCCTTGATACATGATCAGCTGGTGGATGGGGAGATCAGGGATTATTTCTGACATTTTTTAGTGGCAAAACTTAAGACCTGGAGAATACAATTTTCTAAAAATATACAAGTAAGAACACAGAGACAGAAGTAATTTTTATTTAATATCCACACATGTATATGTTAGCATGGACTCTGTTGGCAGCAAATGCTTTTTCCTGGATGGGCCTTACTAAATCTTTCATGTTTTTTGTTTCATCACATTTTCTCTTTCCTCAAGCATCACCAAAACATCTGGAAGACCGGTTTACTTCATGGTCACAAAGACACCTTTAATTGCTTACAAGAAGTTGTCTTCCTCCTTCCCTAAGTGACATTTATAATCATTTTCTGGTAGTTGTCATTGCACTAATGTTCACCATCCCTAAATGTGACAATTAAATCATTTGAGATTCTAGTCACATTCCTAAGCAGATGTACAAAATTACAGCTTACAACTTCTGCTTGAAATCTAGAGTTCCAATTAGTAGAATATCTGGAGTGGGAAGGGTTAGCAAGGGAAAGACCTGAGAAAACGCATAGCCCAAAATAGTTTGAAATTTCCTTGCTACATTGCCTCCACCCAAATCTGATTCATCAGCGTGTAAGAGGATGTTACATCTTCTGAAAAACTGCTTGGTTTCCTTTTCATTCAAGTTTAATTGGTTTTCATGGACTGAATTAAATCAGGAAAGCAAAAGTTAGCTGCATGATGTAAGTGAGCAAATGACTCCCTAAATAACAGCATCTTGATTTGGGTGTTTGTGAGTTCTTTGTTGTTGTTTCCATCTCAGCCACAGCTTCATTTATAGCTTTTTTGTCATACAGTTTTTTACATGTTGTCTTAAAACTGCAAAATGCTCCTGTCTAACTTTCCACTTAAATTTGTTTCAAGGACCCTTGTAATTGTTCTCTTAGATGCTACTCTTCCGTTGGAATGGCTGCTTGGTTATGTCCTCTAAACTTTTCAATTTATTTTAAGACCAACATCTAAAATCTTTTCTGGTTAATCTTCATTTTCTTGGAAACTCATTTATGTTTCTTTAGCACTTACAAATTTAATTTTCAGTTACTTTATAAGGGAAGCTATGTGATCAGAAGGAAATAACATGGGTAACAGAAGCACATTTGGCTAACTACTGTCATTGCTGCTAACTTTACAAAGATTTGGTATTGTCTTCTTTAATGGAAGTAACACTGCCCATCTTTCTGGGATGTTGTTTGTTTTCTTCATTTGCTCATTTTTCACTCGGAAGATAAGTACTTAGCACCTGCTCTGTTTCAAACCCGGTGCCAACACCAGGATGTCCAAAAACACATAGTCTGTGCTATCATGAAACCCACAGTCTGCTGGGGAAAGTGTATATTGAAGGAAAAGTTATGAGTATGATCATTTTTAATAAGAAAAAATGCTACAGGATAATACAGGGGGAAAATCAAAGGGAAATCATCAAAGATGTGTGTGTGTGTGTGTGTGTTTGGTTTTGGGGGGTTTTCTTTTGGGGGGGTTGGCCAGATTGAGAAGTGAAAGGGGCTAAGAGAAGTCAGGAAAACCTTTTCCCAACAAATAAGTGAAAGCCTCATGGATAGCTTCATGGAACATGAGAAAAAACAATAAATAGGATATGCATCACTGCCCTTAGCAGATATTGCAATTGTTTTTGAGAGTCTCAATTTCCCAGATCTGTTCACAGTGAACACTCAACTGGTGCTGTCAGATTATTTTCCCACTTGTATTCCCACGCCCAATCTCTGGCTTTGCTAAGGATGTCCCTCTGACATAGAGCACTTGCGTTTAGTTCCATTTCTCTTTGGTCACTCCTGCTTTTCTGGTAACATTCTTTTTATTCCTACTCTGTGGAATATTCTTTGTTTTTCTCCCCTGTGAAATATTCTTGATGGATTTTTCTGATCCTACTGACCCTCTCTTTTAAAGATCAAAGAACTTAATCTTTTGCAAAAGGCCTTTTTTTAGAAAATAAATATATGCAATATATAAATACAAAAAACCCATCTGTTGGTAATATGGGTATGAAAAAGCTGAAGGAACTATTTTCTGCCAAGGCATGCTGTTGTTCTCATTGTAACTTTCAGTGTTTTGAATCTGCTTCCTTACTGTGATTTCACTGAGGTAGGGCTTTGAATTTATTCATGGTTTGTCTTTCTAGCACAGCCAAGAATTATACATGGTAAAATAAGCAAGATATGTCATGTCCATGTACAAGACCCCAGTGATGAATATTATCATATTGTAAACCCAAAATTTACCAAATTTAAAATAATACAAAATGAATAAATAAATACATGATAGATATTTGATATTATTTACATAAAGGAATCTACTTTAAACTTAGAATTGATCTTAAGGTATAAGTAAAGAAGAAACAAACTCTCTAGAAATGAAATATTTAAATATCTAGTGGGTACACCAAAATATAACTAATGTTGCAGAGGTGTACTATAGAGATTAAGTGATCTTTACCTGTGAAGGTCCAGAGAAGTTTAGCTAACATTGTATCATATATGTTATATGTTTCTTTCAATGATGATTTTTTAGGTAAGATCCTGGTAAGTTGTCCTGGCTGGCCTCAAACCTGTGGTCTCCTGACTCAGCCACCCAAGTATAGCTGGGATTATAGGCATGGATCATTGTGCTCAGCTATATATTTTAAATCTTTTATTTTTAGAAGTTTAATGTGTACATTAGATGTATAAGCATGTCTCAGTTTCAATTCTTACATTTCAAGTGCTCAGAAGTTCCAGGTAGCCTGTGGTTACTGTGAAGTGATTTTTTTTAATTTGAATCTCTATTGGTACTTTATATATACACATCATGATCATACTCAACATTGAGAACCTGTATCAGTACATGACATGATTTAATTCTCATTTTCCCCTTCCCCAACCTACCCCACAGTCTCCCACCCCATACGCACAAGCTTTGTTTTCTTTTTTTCTACCATCAAGTTTTTCCCCTTATTACTTATGCCTAAACCCCATTTCCCTTTGAATATTTACTAATTCACAATATCTATCATGCATTCTAGAACTCATTTATGTCTTCAGTTTCTCATACCACAGAAAAGATATGATATTTAAACATCTGTGACCTATTAATTTCACTTACAAGTATGTCCTTAAGGTATACCATTTGCATATAAATCACTTAGAATTATTTTCTATGGGAGAGTAAAATTCCATTTTATAAAAAATACACCAATGTTCTTTATTCAGTCTAGAGTTGATGGGCACTTGGGCTGTTTCGAAGATTTAGCTATCACAAACTGAACTGCTCTAAACATGGGCACACATACGTCACTGTGATAGGAATCTTGTAATTCTTTCATGTATATCCCCAGCAAGGTAATAGTAGGGTCAAGTGGGACCTCTAATCCTAGTTTTTTGAGGAGTCTCCACGCTGATCTCCATAGTAGTTGTACCAGTCTACATTCCTACCAACAGTGGAGAAGGGTTCCTTTTTTCCCACAGCTTCGCTAGCATTTTTTGCTGCTTAAATTCGAAATAGCGGCTCTTCTTTGTGAAGTGAAATGAAATCTCAGTGTTGCTTTCATCTGCACCTCTTGAATGAGCAGTGATGTTGAGCATTTCTTCATATACTTCTTAGCTACTTTTACATCTTCCTCTGAAAGCTGTCTGCTCATTTCAGATGCCCATTGTTTAATGGGTCTTTAATTTTGCCGGGGGGGGCACTGATTTTTTTTAAAGCTCTTCATATATTCTATATACTAGCCCTTTCTCTGAGAAACTACTGGTACAGATTTTTTCTCATATTGTTGGGTGTGTTTTCACTTTTTGGGTGGTTTCTTTTGCTGTGCAGAGCTTTTTTTTTTTTTTTTTTTTTGAAACAGGGTCTCGCTTTGTAGTTCAGGCTGGCTCTGAGCTCACTATGTAGTCCAGGCAAGCCTCGAACTCAGCAATCCTCCTGTCTCTGCTTCCTGAGTGCTGGGATTATAGGCGTGAGCCACCACGCCTGGCAGTACAGAGCTTTTTAATAAGACGAGTCCCATTTGTTGATTTCTTCTGCTAGATCTTGTGCTACAAAAGTTGTTCATAAAGTCTCTGCCTAAACCAATGTCTCTAAGAGTACTACCTAACTTGTTTTGCAGCAGGTTTGGAGTTTGTGTTTTCATATTTAGGTCTCCAATCCACTTTGATTTTAGTTTTGTACACAGTGACAGAGATAGCTCTTGCTTGAGTCTTTGGTAGGTTAAAGCCCAGTTTTTGCAGCAACATTTATTAAAGAGGCTGTCTT
>PVIC010026251.1:0-24612 GCA_004025085.1 Thryonomys swinderianus | reverse complement strand
GTTAGCTCAGTGGTTCTGGCGCCTGCCTCGCAAGCGCAAGGTCCTGAGTTCGATCCCCGGTAACCACATATAATGCTGGGTGTGGAGACACACCCACCAACAATCAACACCGCATACCACAATGCCGGACGTGGTGGCTCACGCCTGTAATCCCAGCACTCGGGAGGCAGAGACAGGAGGATTGCTGAGTTCGCGGCGGTTTGCCTGGGCACCATAGTGAGCTCAGGGCCAGCCTGAACTACAAAGCGAGACCCTGTCTCAAAAAGCAAAAAAAAAAAAAAAAAAAAAAAAAGCTATGGGGTCAAACTCAATTTGGCCCTTTTGTAATAATTTATTTAACATTATTTTCTAAAATATTGTTTACTAATGAATATTGTAAAAAAAAGTTTGCCGCAGTCCTAATGCCAGCACTTGTACTTTGTGGATTCTTGAAATGCATCGTGAATTTATTGTTGCTACGAGTGCTGCAGAATGGTTGTGTAAGCAGTAATAAATCTGCAAAATAACTTAGCGAGGTGACTGATTCCTAAAAGCCACCTGTGTTCTTTTCCGGGGCATGAGGAGTCATGGAGGTAGCAAGACTCTTGAGGTGGTTTTTTTTTTTTGCCTTTTAATAGACAAAAATAGCTCTTAATCACCTTTTTGACTGTTTATTATGAACATAAGAAATTATCCAGAATTGTCATAGTGAATGCTATGCTAAGGTTTAAATATCATCTTTCAAAAGGAACAAACACATTGATTTAGAGCATTTGCTTTACTCCTGCTGTGGCTGAATATATTTTATCGTAGCTTCTGCGAGTGACTTGGTGGAATTTCTGAAAGTTGATACCTGGGTTTTGTGTGAAAGCACACCAATCAAATCACTCAACTAGGGCTCCTAATCTGTGACCCATGAGTCTGTTTCTAAGGGAATGCATCCTACTTAAAATTCATAGAACAATCGGGAAATGTGCATTATCCAAGGAGGAACCCTTGTTGAGTAGCCCCTGTGTGGTTGGTAGTACAGTGAGGATTGAGGACACTGATCTTGGCAGTCTGCACTCTCACCCAGCTTACAGACCAGGGCAATGGGCACTGCAAGTTTAAACATTACAGACACACATAGTTAGGTGTATCAGCAATCTTATCGGGGGCCTCAGGTCAGGTATGGCTTCCTTCAGAAGGCCACATGAGTTCAGATCTTAAAAGCTGAGGGTGAGTTATTACTAAGGCCATTGAGGACTGCCAGGGAGAAGGCACAGCCCCGCGGGGCATTGAGCAGCCAGTGAGTGTGTCCAGTGAGAATGGGATTGAACAGGGATCTCCCGGGGCCTAGTGGGCCTGGAGCCAGGGAGTCCTCTGAGGAGGCTGGCCCTTCCCAGGAGAACCACACATTACCCGCAGAAAAGTGACAGACCTGGAGGGAGTGTAGGGAGATGAGTGAGACTGGCATACAGGTGGTAATGGTGCCCCGAGTGCAGGGGGCAGTGACAAGAGTCTGTGTTCACCAGGTACTTCAAGGAACACGAGTGATGTCCTGCTCGAGGTCCAGGAATTTGGCGAAACATAAATCCAAGTCCTGCTCATTTAATGTCCAGGTCCTTGTGAGGCAGCAGGGGTAAATGTAATCAAGGAGTAACTGGAGAGTGAGTTCTTGGAAGGTGCGGAGTAAGGTGTGGATCTAGGTTTTATTTTGAGCATGTTTGATTCTTTCCGTCCTAAAGAATGTACCTCAGTGGTGCAGCTGAGTTCAATTCCTGGTACCAAACATAAATTAATAAAAAAATTAAGGTTAGAATCACTAACACGTTTACTTTTGAATAATAATGTTGATTATTTGTTGAAAGTGTTATGGGAAAAAAGTATTACAGATATTAAGAAAAATAAAGCGTGGGATACATATTCCATATTGAGAAAGACTGAACATCAAAATTGAATACAATGTGTGATCCTGGAATGGATCTTGTCCTGGAAGTTAAGAGGACCCTGTACTGCCAGGTGTGGAGGTACACGCCTGTAATCCCAGCACTCAGCAGGCTGAGGCAGAAGGATCGCCCAAATCGAGGCCAGCCTGGGCTACATGGTGAATTCAAGACCAGCCTGAACCACATATCAAGGCCCTGTCTCACCACTCCACCCCTAGCAATAAATGAAAGTGTAAATGTCTCCAGAGTAAACTATATAAATGTCTATTTGTGGGTGAATATAGTGAGGAAATGTTAAAGCAGTAGCAAATACAAATAAAAGGGAAACAGGAATTTTTATATTATTGTTGTTATTTCCTATACACTCAGCGCATTCAGAATAAAAATGAGAAATGTAAACAAAGCTGTATTGACCTGCACATTACCCAAAGCTCCTCACATGAATGCTCAAGAGGTATTTCATTGCTACATACAGTTTTGAGATATGGAGACTAAGGCTTCAGTGTAAGGAAACTTCTGCACGTGAGAAAGTGGCCAGGCAGGTGCTCTTATCTGCTGCAAGGACTGTGCCATGTGCACGCAAAGCATTGCTGGATTAACTTTGAAGAAATTTAGGAACATGATTTTTTTTTGCTTTTGAGACAGGGTCTCGCTTTGTAGTTCAGGCTGGCCCTGAGCTCACTATGGTGCCAAGGTAAGCCGCCGCGAACTCAGCAATCCTCCTGTCTCTGCCTCCCGAGTGCTGGGATTACAGGCGTGAGCCACCACGTCCGGCATTGTGGTATACGGTGTAGATTGTTGGTGGGCGTGTCTCCACGCCCAGCATTATATGTGGTAACTGGGGATTGAACTCAGGACCTTGCACTTGCGAGGCAGGCACCGGAACCACTGAGCTAACCCTCCGGCCCTAGGAACATGATTTTAAGAAGTTGTATCTCTTAGCACCATCTCTTTGTCTCTTCCCCAGAAGTAATTCCTGGTATGGAACTGGAATATGTGTATTTTTTTAACACTGGGAGTTATAACAAATACTGCTTAACATCTTGTGGGTATCTCCTGTCTCTTTTTTTTTTTTTTTAAACTGTCTCATTTAATATCCCATGTCGTAAACTCCATCAGTCCTCCTGCCTCAGCCTCCTGAGCACTGGGAGTACAGGTGTATACCACCACACTCGGCCATGCGGTCTTTTGATCTCATTGTTAACCTTGCAGAGTATATTAAGTTCAAGGCCTCTTTTTTTTACACTTGATCTTAGCCAAAAGGCCGAGAAGCGATAAGGCCTCTTGTTTTTAAATTTATTAAAGTACTTATTTGAAATGTAAAACTTTCCTCCCCTAAATTTGTATCTAATAGCTACATTAATTATATGTGTATTAATTTTGGTGTTTGACTTGACAGGTGGTTTTGGAATGTATGCTTAAAAAAGACCTCATTTATAATAAGGTCACGCCAACATTTCACCATTGGAAGATTGATGACAAGAAGTTTGGCCTTACCTTCCAAAGTCCGGCTGATGCTAGGGCATTTGATAGAGGCATTCGAAGAGCTATAGAGGATATTTCTCAAGGTGGGTGTTCCTGTTTATTTTCTTAATGTATTTATCTATTACACGTACAGGAAGTCACCTTTCTTCAAAGTTGACACCAAATAGTTGGACTTTAAACAAGCCAGCTTTTGTGTTATGTGACCAGGCTTTGAAAACACAAAATGGGTAAAGAAGAAATCATGGGCTCTTCGCCATCTGTTTGTTAAATGACAATGCTTATCAGTTGTCTCTATGGTTTTTCCAAAGGCTGCGAACAGCTGTGGATAAGACAGAATTTTAAAAGAAGGGCTTGAGGGGGGAGAAAAAGAAAGGTCTGGAGAAGAGGGAGCAGTGGGTTAACACAAAGCTGATGACCAAGTCAGAAAGAGAACTTGTAGTAGTCTAGTGTGGCTGTGCATACAGTGACAGAACTCTGGCTCACGGTACAGGACCGACCAAGACTGTAACCCACTTTTTCTTTTTAAGACCGCTATGCTTAAACAGTCGAAACAGGAACATTTACCCATTTCTTCCCCAAATGGAAAAAATAACTAAGATTTGCTTTTTTGTTTTTTTCAAATTAAGAAAGGAAATACCGCACCCCCTACATTCCCAGTACTGAGGACTGAACTCAGGGTGTTCATACTGAGCTGTATTTTCCCAACTATTGTTTTTATTCTGGAACAGAGTCCCAGTGAATTTCCCAGACTGGACTCGGACTTTGAATTCTCCTGTCTCAGCCTCCCAGAATGTTAGGATTATAAGCTTGTGTCGTCAGTTCCTGGCTAAAAATATCCTTATTAATAATAAATAATTTGCTACATGAAATAATTAAAATGTTAGAAAACTACATTGTAATTTATAAGCTTTTACGATGGTGTTTTTTTTTTTTTTTTTTTTTTTAAGACAGGGTCTCGCTTTGTAGTTCAGGCTGGCTCTGAGCTCACTATGTAGCCCAGGCAAGCCTGGAACTCAGCAATCCTCCTGTCTCTGCCTCCCGAGTGCTGGGATTACACGCGTGAGCCACCACACCCGGCACTGTGGTATGTGGTATTGATTGCTGGTGGGCGTGAATCACCACACCCAGCATTGTATGTGGTTACCGGGATTGAACTCAGGACCTTTGCGCTTGTGAGGCAGGCGCCGGAACCACTGAGCTAACTCTCCAGCCCCTTTCAATGGTGTTTTATAGAAGAATTTTTAAAAAATTATGAGACAAATCACACATCAAAACATGGAAATGGTTAGTATAATTTAGGGCTCACACATACTAGGCCACTGCTTTACCACAGAGCTAGATTCATAGCCATTTTTAGTTTGAGACATGATCTTGCTACGTTGCCTGGGCTGTCCTCAAACTTGGAGCCTTCCTGCTTAGTGTCCTGGTAGTCCATATTACATGTATGTGGCATTACACCCACCTTAAGGATGTTTTGATACTGCATGGAGATGTAACTAATTTAGCTGCTGTAGCTTCACCACTAACAATTTACTCTGAGTGTTAGTGGAACAGTGTCTTTGTTTCCATACTCTCAGGCATTGATTTCAACAACTTGATTTCCACATTTAATAAATTTGATAAAATTTTTTATATTCACTGTTACATTACATTTTCCTATTAAAATTAACAAAAGATGTAATAATCGGATCGCTAAGTGGTTAAAGTTCGATTTCTAATTCAAGAAAAATATCCTGAAATGATAGTAGTTATTTGGCTTTATTATAAGAGAAAACATTACTTGGGTAAGTAAGTGGAAAGGCATCTCTGGGAAAGAAGGAAAATATACTTTATTCTGTGTTACTACAACAGAGAAGCAAGTGCAATGCCCAGCCTCATCTCAGCTCATTCTCTGGTCAGTCCTGTGAAGTGTTTTAGTGATGGAATCGGTCATTCCTACTGAAGCGCAAGGCAGAAATTCTGTGCTTAGTTAACTTTCACTGTTTTCACAGGATGCTCACCATCAAAGGTTGAACCTGAAGGAACAGAAGATGACTCGCAAGTAAGTAATTTGGCCTGAAGAGAATTTCTGAATATAAAGGATAGGGAGAACATCACTAAGCTTTAATAAGTAACGTATAGCTCACTAAAAAAAATTTTGGAGACACTACTATATTTGTTTGAGTTTTCCAGAGAGACAGGATCAATAGAGTTTTATTTTGGTTTGATGTGCTTTTTAAGAAATTGGTGCATGATATTACAGAGATTAGCTATTCTGAAATCCACAGGGCAGCCGGTCCGCCATCAAACCACTGAAGATTCACAGGAAGGTGATGCAGATTGCCGGCAAACATCTGAAAACCACCAGGTTTTAGTTCACTTTAATCAGCAGGTAGTACAGACTAACAGTTTTAATTACTGAGTGACCAAAAGGTTTTCTTAAAAAGGTGTAATTGCTGTCTGTGTCTGGCAGGTGAACAGATGATGCCTGCGTGGAGAAAAAACAGTTGGCACATTTTTTTCTCAGAAAGTAGTTTTTTCACTATGTGTTAAGAACCCTTTAAAGTAAATAGGAAGGTGTTTGTTGTCTAGTAACTTAGTTTGCTGTAATGTATAAAAAGGAAATTGAGGTACACAAAGGTTTTGATGTATAGGTATAGTTTTATGTGGGTATATATATTTAAATATTAGTTGATAATAAAAAAAAGGGACTGTCTCAATAGCCAGCAGTGTAATGATGATTCTGTCATGCAGCTCTTAAAATTTGATTATTTACCAATGTGCTTGCAGTGTATTCAGTAGTTAAAAACAAAAATGACATGTTCTTGTTACCCATGATGTTAAATAATTTTGTTGTTTACTTTTGGACTGTGGGATTCTTAACTATGTAACTTTCTTTTTAGTAGTTTTCCATATTTTTCACATTTTCTGCAATATGCATTCATACTTTTTTTTTTTTTTTTTTTTTTTTTGAGACAGGGTCTCGCTTTTGTAGTTCAGGCTAGCTCTGAGCTCACTATGCAGCCCAGGCAAGCCTCGAACTCAGCAATCCTCCTGTTTCTGTAAACTACCACACCCAGCACTGTGATATGTGGTGCTGATTGCTGGTTGATTGCTGGTGGGTGTGAGTCACCATGCCCAGCATTGTATATGGTTACCAGGGATTGAACTCAGGACCTTGCGCTTGCGAGGCAGGCATTGGAACCACTGAGCTAACCCTCCGGCCCTGCATTCATACTTTTATAGCTACAAAAGAACCTACAACTCTATATATTTCACTGTTTGTATTAATTTTTTAAAAATTATGACCCAATAACAAAATATTTTGTGTATATATTTGCTTATTTTAATACTTTCATAGTCATAAAATGTAAATGTTTACTAAAGAAAATTTGAGGTACATAACAACATTTGAAGAAAAACATTTAAAACTAAGTACAGTGGCACACACTTTTAATTCCAACTGCTTAGAAACCTGATGCAGGAGTATTCTGAATTTGAGACCAGCCTGAGTGACATAGCAAGATCCTGTCTAAAGAAGAAATGTGAAAAAACATAAATGTGTTAACTGTCAATGATAACCTACACATTTTAAATGGTGGCATTGAGTATTTTTTCTATATATGCAATTCATAAAAATTTGTTCTGTGGTGATATTATATCATAGCCTGCATGTTTTTCACTTAAGTACATACTAATATTTTCTGTACCCTTAAATATTGTCCAGGCTTATAGTTTTTAATATGTTAGCTCTGTTCTGAGTGGATGTATCCTAATTGTCTGCAGTTGTCTTCTTTTCTGTAAATTGAAGAATCCTTGAATGTGTATATGCATGTATTTATTGAAGGTTTCATACAATTTATGCAGTGAGTCACTGCTGAGATGCAAGAAATACGCAGTGCCAAAGGATTTTTTTTTTTCAGTTAAGTGTTTTTAAATGTTCCACGTTGTTCTGTGAGCAGTGAAAATGTGGGACTAGAAGTGGGGAAGCATTGTCAGAATTTCTCTCATGTTAAAAATAAGTTCAATTTAAGAAATAGAGTTTTCACATTTTAAGAGTTACCCTTACCCAGTGATTACTCATTTTAATACTCTTATGAATTAGTTATAACTAATTTCTATATATAACATTGTGGACAGAAAAACCTGATATAGGACATAGTTGTTGGTGAGGCTTATAAATGTAGCAGTCAGTTGATTTGCTAAAAATTATTGTCTATTTTCATAATCAAGTGCAGTGCTAGTACTTTGTATGTTAGGGTTTTGGTAAGAGTGAGAAAACAGGGCCGGAGATTTAGCTCAGTGGTTCCAACGCTTGCCTAGCAAGCACAAGGACCCTGGTTCAATCCCCGGTAACCACATACCACAATACTGGGCGTGGAGGCTCACACCCACCGGCAATCAGTACCACATACCACAAAATGCTGGGCTTGGTAGCTCAAGCCTATAATCGCAGCCCTCGGGAGGCAAAGACAGGAGGATTGCTGAGTTCGAGGATTGCCTGGGCTACATAGTGAGCTCGTGGCCAGCAGGAACTACAAAGTGAGACACTGTCTCAAAAAAAAAAAAAAGAGTGAGAAAACAAGGAAAATAGATTTATTTTAGTGATGGGCAAAGTAGTAAAAAGTTAGAACCTGAAGGGCTGGAGATTTAATTCAGATGGTATTGCGCCAACCTTGGACATACAAGGGCCTGAGTTCAATCCCCAGTACTGCAAAAAAAAAAAAAAAGTTAGAACCTGGAAGAATAAAGAGAAATGACGTGTAGTGAGGAACACTAAGGGCAGTTTTTCTGTTTACCTTCTTAGGGGCCCTGCTTGATAGTAGGATGTTCCTTTCTCAGTCCCACAGTTTATCCACAGACACACCTAATGGAGTTACTCTGTCTTAGCTTCTTTGCACACTGAAGTACTTGCTTAGTGTTTAATACTCATAATAAATGATATCACTGGAAACCCTCATGAAAAGATTTTATTTCAAAATAATTTAGGTAAAATGAGGTTGTTTTTTTTTTTTTTTTGACACAGGGTCTGGCTTTGTAGTTCAGGCTGGCCCTAAGCTCACTATGTAGTCCAGGCAAGCCTCGAACTCAGCAGTCCTCCTGCTTCTGCCTCCTGAGTGCTGGGATTACAGGTTTGAGCCACAAGCCCAGCAAAACCAATTTTTCTAACAAGATTTAATTCTTTCTTTCTTGCTTTCTTTATTTTTTGTTTTGTTTTTTATTTTTGAGACAGGGTCTGCTTTGTAGTTCGGGCTGGCTCTGAGCTCACTATGTAGCCCAGGCAAACCTGGAACTCAGCAATCCTCCTGTCTCTGCCTCCCGAGTGCTGGGATGACAGGCGTGAGCCACCATGCCCGGCACTGTGGTATGTGGTATTGATTGCTGGTGGGCGTGAGTCTCCACGCCCAGTATTCTATGTGGTTTCCGGGGATCGAACTCAGGACCTTGTGCTTGCGAGGCAGGCGCTGGAACCATTGAGCTAATCTTCCGGCCCCTAACTCTTTATTTTTTAATACCTTTTCCCTCTTTTGGCTAGATTCTCAAATAGTATAATATTCTTCCTTTCAATGGAACCTCTGCCCATCTACTTGATTGTGTGTTGTTATCGTAACAGAGAATGTAATAACTTCTGAGGGTGGGTCATAAAAGACATCGCAGCTTCTGACCCTCAGATTATTTGTTCTGGAAATGTCATGTTACAGGGACATAAGCCACTCAACACTTGAGTGGTGAGAAGCTGTAGCCATATTACATTCTGCTCCCAGCGTGTCCTGTGATAGCTGGTGTCTTAATTGAAGAGCCTCATGAGGAAGTGAGTGCCACCTAATTTAAGTGGTTTTTAATTCCTAGAACATCAGAAGTTCTTTTGACTAAGACCTCAGAATGATGTTTTAGAAAACTTTTAATCAAAATAATAAAGCTTAAAAGGAGCATAAGGATATGTCCCATACTTAGTAGAAGTTTAAGATGGAGAAGCTTCTCAGAGATTTGTCAGCCTGTCACTTTCTATAGCGTGAACCCCCCCAGTATGATTCATTAGAGACTTGTGAAATTTTTGGTTGTTATTCAAGGAATCTGAGCCAGGACACCTGTAGTTAAGATGTCTTAACTACAACTTGATGAGGAATCAAGTGAGAAGCCCTTCGTTTTGTTGCCTAAAATTTCTGACTCATGGAAATGGAGATAATCAATGTTGTTTGGAGCTGCTAAGTTTTTGTGTTGGTCTTTTATGTATTAGAGGATAACTAATGCATGAGCAGAGAGGAAGTTTAATTTTCCTGGAGTTAGAATACTAACAAACTTTTTTAACATCCAGAATTAAAATGATGAAGACTCTCGAATTAGTGTATTGTACCATTTATTTTATGTTGTGTCAGAGTTTTAGTTCATTCTATTGAAGTGTATTGGAGGATATATCATAGTTTATTTAACTCCGTATTAGGAATAAAACACAACTTCTTAGGAATAAAATATTTTATCTTAAGTTTCATAATACATCTATTTGCTTGGCATAAATATTTTGAGATTACTTTGAATACAAATTGACTGGTCTAAGATAGTGGTTATATTGTATATATTTCCTGGTTTTTTAAAAGACTATTACAACTTTAAATGAATTTACCCTTTGCCCCCTTTTTTTGACAGAGTCTTGCTTTATAGTTCAGGCTGGCCCTGAGCTCACTGTGTAGCCCAGGCAAACCTCAAACTCAGCAGTCCTCCTGCCTCTGTCTCCCAAGTGCTGGGAGTACAGGTGTGAGCTATCATGCCTGGCATTATGGTGTGTAGTACTGATTGCTGGTGAGCATGAGTCACCACGCCCGGTATTGTTTTATGTGGTAACCGGGGAGCAAACCAGGGACTTCGCGCTTGCTAGGCAGGTGCTGGAACCACTGAGCTAAATCTCCAGCCCTCCATTTATTTTTTTTAACCCAGGGGAAGTAACTGATTATGTTGTAAGTAGAACATAAATATTTAACATATTAAATGTCAGGATAGAAATCTCCATTTTTGAATGTTCATTAATTTTTTCAACAAATACTTGAGCATTCTTTGCAGGTAACTGTGCTAGACATTTGGTTACTTGCTGGTAAACAACTTTCTGCTTTAGATATGTCATTCCCTTAACTAGTCACTATAAGTAACAGAAAGTATCTTACCTTTTTATTTCATACTTGGTTTTGAAGGGTTTGGTAACAAGTTATCATTCAGATTTAAGATGGTATCTAGCTTGTCTTTTATAACTAAGTTTTGTTATAGCACTAATCATGTACAAACTATTATTTGGGAAGAATTATTTGAAAAGAACTAAAAACTAGGATTTAAAAAATACTGAATTAGTGTAAAAAATATAAATATTCTCTTCATTTAGTTCTTTTACTATTCTAATGAAGCAGTTAAAGTTGTGATTTTTTTTTTTTAGTGTTCACTTTTGCTTATTTTAAGGTCATTTTTAATGTTCTTCCAACAGAGTGGTCAGGACAATTACAACCTTTACTCTTTTTTTGTTTTTTTGAGACAGAGTCTCACTGTAATTCAGGCTGGCCCTGAACTCATGTAGCCCAGGCTGGCCTTGAATTTATAGCAATCCTCCTGCCTCTGCCTCTCAAGTAGGAGTGCTGGGATTATAGGCTTCAGCCACACCCAGCTTTAGCCATTATTCTTTTACCACCAAATTCATCATGTGATAAGCTGGAGGTTATAGAAGAAAAGATCTTAGGTATTTGAGCAGATGGGAAACATGACTGGAAGTGAAAAGTTGCCGTATTTCCTCTTTTGCTAACTAGAATTACTTGATTGATTTAATCATTTTAAGAATTAGATATTATTACTCCCAAACCAAAATGATTAAAAAGCCTGACTTACATTTACAGTCTAAAGTAATTTTGCTTTAGGCAGAAGGTGTGAATTGTTCGTGTAGTGATGTGAAAAGGTGGTATTATTTCATTAAGGATCCAAGACTGAGAAGTTAATGGAGGAGCTTTATTATGTAGCTAGTAAAAAATATTTTATGGTCCTGCAACCAGGCCAGCAGTGTCCTTCAGGCTTACTGTTATACAATTAAGTTCTAAAAACTGTGAGGTTTCTAAACTTTCATTATTGAAAATGCACATAATTTTTTTGTATCTTTGAGTCTGTCACAATCTAAAAAATAGATTTACTAGTTAAAAGATTGTATAGAAATTGATAAGCAGAACTATGTAATGACTGCTTATCTCCAAAATAGCTTTGTAGACAGTAAGTAATGTGCAAATTTAGTATCACATTTAAGCCAAACTAATCTTTCATTAGAAATCTATGTAGTTCTTATATAGCTAAGACAAAGGATTTGTTTCCCTTTATAGTTGTGACTAACATAACTTGATACTTTTAAATTTCTTTTTTAAAATTCTTTCATCACAGATAATGGTTTAGGTTGCTAAAATTACTGTATATGTACTATTGGTTATTCTAGATGAACATAAAATTAAAAATTCACGGGCTTATTCTTATCCTTAAATCAGAAGAAACTAAAGAAATCTAATGAATAAGATAGGGAGTTGGCTGTAGCCATATCTAAAATGAAGTGGTATTGGAAACACAATACCAAAACATTGTTAATTACTTCACTGGTCTTGTGGAACTGTGGGAATTTTCCCTTTTTTATGCTGTTTAAATTTGCATAATTTGAACAAATGATTTTGAATAACATAATTATTAAAAACTTCCCAGGCCAGTGATTTAGCTCAGTGGTTCCAGCGCTTAACTAGCAAATGTAAGGTCCCTGGTTCAATTCCTGGAAACCACATACAATAGTACTGGGTCTGGTGACTCATGCCCACGAACAGTCAGTACCACACGCCACAGTGCCGGGCATGGTGGCTCACACCTGTTCATTTCAGCACTTGGGAGGCAGAGGCAGGAAGATTCCTGAATTTGAGGCTTGCCTGGGCTACATAGTGAGCTCAGGGCTAGTCTGAACTATAAAGCAGGACCCTGTCTCAAAAAAAAAAATTTCCCTTGTGGGTATGGCTTAAGTACACATTTTTAAGCCTGTGATTTGTAATATTTACAAGAAGGAAGTTCTTAATTAGATGCAGACATTGTTTTGTTGCACTTATTGAGAATTTGTACATTTAAAATTGAGAACAACACATAAGCTCTCAGAATTAATACTCAGAAAAAGGACAAAGTGTGGAGAGAAGCTAAGTCTTTTTATTGTCTCTATGTTCTGATGGAGAGCTACAACTAGTTATTGCATTACTGTGTCCTTTACACACAAAATTGCTGTAGTAGTTTTGGGAACAATCTCTTAGCAGTCATTAGAAAATAACTATATCCTTCAACAGGTGAGGATAAAATAATTTCCATTGTACACTAAACATTGGCCTGGGTTATTTTACATAACATAGATGAACTATTGCCAGCACATAGTACTGAAAACATTGAATGTGGCTATATTATGATTGCTATAGTTGTTTTAAGATAGAGACCACATTGGGGCCAGAGATTTAGCTTAGTGGTTCCAGGGCCTGCCTCGTGAGCTCAAGGTCCTGAGTTTGATCCCGGTAACTACATACAATGCTAGGCATGGTGACTCATACCCACCAGCCATCAATACCACATACCACAGTGCCAGGCGTGGTGGCTCACCCCTGTAATCCCAGCACTTGGGAGGCAGAGGCAGGAGGATTGCTGAGTTCAAGGTTTGCCTGGGCTCCATAGTGAGCTGAGGGCCAGCCTGAACTACAAAGCGAGACCCTATCTCAAAAAAAAAAAAAAGAAAAAAAGATAGAGACCACATGAATGAGTGTACATACAGTCTTGTGCCTCTCAAGCATTCACCTTTGTTCCCATGGAGGCTTTGGCATATTCTACCCCCTAACTCCCTGAGCTGCGGGAGATCACCCAGGGCATCGTGCATGCTCAGAAAGGACTTTACCAGGGCCTGCATCCTGCATCCCTCTAAACTATATTCATGTTACCATTATATAGTTACTTTTTTCACGATTGTAATCCAGTGAAAAACATAGCCTCTTCAGTCATGTCCATATTTAAAGTTAAAAGCGTCTTGTACATTTTGCCAAATTGCTTTTTCAACAATGGTTTACAAATTTTCCTCCTATGAGTATAGAATTTGCAGTGAATAAAATGTTCACCCTCCACTGTCAAAAGATTATCTCCTCGTTTCCTTTCATCAGTCTTCAATTTTGCTTTTCATTTGTACTTTCAATTACTCAAATTATAGTACTTTTATAAACTAAATGAAGTAAAACCCAGGAGTCTGTAATGTGCTAATTTTCAGTTATTTAACATGTGTGTTGTAGAAATGTAGAAGGCATCTCCAGGAGCTGTCATTGACTGGGAGTATCCCCTGAGTCTCTTTTGATGATAGAGATCTTTATAGCCACTTTATTCATTCACCACAGACAGACTATTGTAGTCTTCTTTTTAACCTGTATCTTTAGCGCTGGTTTTCCTATTTGCTTATTTTTTTAACATGCAAAATAAGATTTATGTCAGTGTGTATGTTTTCCTGATTTATTTTCTATGTACTCATTTTTATTATAATTAAAAGCTTTTTTGAATTGATAGCCTTCCAATTCTTCCTAAGTGTTTTCAGAAAGAAAGCCTATTTACTTCTACAGTTTGGAATTTTCCCCATTAGATTTCCTATTATATTATTTCGAAATGGCTTGCTAATCACATATGTGAATACTATAAAATATCTTTGGTAGAGTTTTTCCTTCTGACAGCTAACGAGTTGGGGTTGTTCCCAGCAGGTGACTGCAGAGGATACTTCCAGCTCTTTGAGAGAGCACCTTTTCCATCAAGAGACAGCTGTTACCAGCGAACCTTACAGAAGCTCGGCTGTAAGACCAACTCCCTTTGAAGATCTAAATGCTAGAAGAGTTTACTTGCAAAGCCAAGCCAATCAGGTGAGAAAATAAGTATTTTTCAATATTGCATAATGTACATGTAGAAATTCAGTATGCTAGAGATGTACTTTAACTGTCTGTCCTTCTCTAGATAAACACCACCAAGAAGACAGGCATTGCCCAATGTTGTATTGATACTAGGGATTGAACCAGGGCCTGATGTATGCTAGGCAAGTACTTTACCATTGAATTACATCTCCCCCATGTTTTTTTTTTTTTTAAAGAGGATCTCAATTGCCCTGTCCGCCTTAAAACTTGGAATTCTCCTGCCTTAGTCTCCCAAGTAGTGTGTCACAGGTGTGCATTTCGCTTGGCCACAAAGTGTGTGTTTAAGAGTATTTTTGAATACTTTTTTACTTTATGAATGATATCCATAAGGTATGCAGTTGACCCTTGAACACCACAGATGTTGCATACCTGAGCCCACATGGTAAATTGTCAGTGCGTAATGTTTGTGTTTGGTTTCTTTGTTGGAACCTGGTCTTGTTAGATTGCTCAAGCTAATCTTGAACTTTAGGGCCAAGTGACTGTCTTGCCTCAGCCTATCAAGTAGCTGTGGCTACTGCTTCATGCTCCAGCCTCCTGGCTTTGTCTCCTTTTCTTTATGTTTTACGATCTTTACTAACATGGACTTAACTGTGTATTTTTGGGTTTTTTTTTTTGAGACAGGGTCTCACTTTGTAATTCAGGCTAGCTCTGAGCTCACTATGGAGCCCCGGCAAGCTTCAAACTCAGCAATCCTCCCTTCTCTGCCTCCCGAGTGCTGGGATTACAGGCATGAGCCACCACGCCTGGCACTGTGGTATGTGGTATTGATTGTTGGTGGGCGTGAGTTTCCACACCCAGCATTGTATGTGGTTACTGGGAATCGAACTCAGGACCTTGGCTTGCGAGGTAGGCGCTGGAACCACTGAGCTAACCCTCTGGCCCATTACTGTGTATTTTTTAGGTTGTAAGCTTTTATTGCAAATTTAAAATGAGGTTCTTATAAATTTCAACTTGACCAAATATGCAAAAGATGAAAAAACTTGAAGGGTGTACTGAGAAAAGCCAGGCTCTTTTTTTTTTTTTTTTAACTATGTTTATCATCACCAGAAAAAGGACATCTTTAGGTAAAAATAAAACTTTCAAGCTGTGTCAATAGTATAGCTAGTTGCAGTTCAGGGATCAGTGGCAGGACACGCACTGCAGGTCTGCAGCAGAGGGGCTTTCTCCATTCCTAATGTTTGAGTCTCGCACTTCCTCCTGGTGGGTGGCTGCCTAACATTTCCTCCGTCCTGCCTGTTCAGTGTCAGGAGATAGATAGATGCCTCCTTCAGCGTTTTGGCTGCTTTTTTCCCTGCCATCTTATAGTGTAGGCTTTTCTAGGCATCTGCACCTAGGCATCTAGGCACCTGCTGTTATCCCACACTCTCCCATTGATTTCAATGGAGCTTGCAGGAACAAACAGTTGTTTCTCTTAGAAAACAAGGGCTACGGAGCTCACCATGTAGGCTTGAATTCAGTTTCTGAAACTGAGTTGACAACAGGACGTTCTGAGTTCCAGCTCCTTGTTTGGTGGAGAAATTGGGGCCATAAAGCCAGTGAGGTTGCTGCCTGCCTTGGGCTCATCCTGTCTCCCTTGCTCTTCATTGCATGCCCTCTGACGTGGTCTCGGTGAGGTGCCCGTGTGCAGCCATGGGCCCAAGCCTTGCGAGTACTGCCAGCCTGTCTGTTTTATGCTTCTACCCCCTGGCTCAGTCTCCCTGCCCGGAAGGTCTGGGAAACTGTGTCAAGGCTCGTTCCTCTGAAGTGAGCAAAACCTTCATTCCTGTTCCTGTTGAGGAATTTCTTAGTTGAAATATTTTAGTCCCCAAATCTTTGACGCCATACCTTTCTTGTCTCAGTGAGTGAGTGATGCACTATTAAAGGTGCTGGGTGCGGGTGTGGTGCTGAGGCCAGCCTGCTGCTGGGCCTCCACCTGACCGGTGCTGAGCCCCCATGCTGTGATGTTACAGGTCAGTCAGGTGGGCTATTTACAATTCTCTGGGTCCCACTTTGTCCTCCTGTGCAGGTGAGGGGTGTCTAACTCGATTTCTTCCAGGTTTAACTGCTAATAGCATGCCGTAGGCCAGATTTACCCATAAAACATAAGCAGTTGGCCAACACATCACTGTTGACTGAGATACGCTATTTTCTCAGGATGAGCAATGTCCTGACATTCTAAGCAGATATTTCCAATACTGTGTTCACAGCAATAGTAATGGGAGGTGGTCCCTAAATTACTACACAGCACAGTGCGTAATGTAGTTATCTTACACACTTAGGGTTTGTCTTACTCATTTCTCTTTTTGCTGGGACACAGTCCCCGCATTGTGAAAGTTAGAGGAACAGGTTTATATTTGTGTTTGTTGTAACTGATTGGTTGGCTTCCAGGCAGAAGTGTCCGGTGGAAGGGCCTGCCTCAGAGGAGAGCTGCTTACACTGTGACAGCCAGGAAGCAGAGAGAAGGCAGGGCTGGGAGGGAGATCACCTTCCAGATCACACCCCGGTGACCCACTCTTGTGACCCCTCTGCCTCGTGAGACCATGCCGGCTGTATTGCCCGCGTGATCCTGTCACTTCCCAAAGGCCCTGCCTGTACGTGCATGAGACTCTTAGGGGGCTATTCTTGATTGAAACCACACGAAGATACAATGTGTCCATTTATTTACGTTTCTCTTAGCTAAATATGGTATTATGTACAATCTGTGTAGAAGTTTTCATAAATTTACTTTTTTATTTGTATTTCTTATGCATTTATGGTATACCTCAATTTAAAAAAAATTTTTTTTCTAAGCCAAGCAGCTCACCTGCTCTTAAAAAAGAAAATTCCACATACAGGTGCACCTGTACAATTCAAACTCAAGTTCAGGAGTCAACAGCTCCGTGCCTGGTGGCCTGGCAGCTGTGCCTGCAGCCCAGCCAGCTCCTATTTCATAGTTCTCATCCTGACCTGAGGAACTTTGATATGCAGTTTGTCAGCAAAGAAATGAGCATAAACCCAAATAGATTAAATCAAAAATATGATGAAACTTTTTTTTTTTTTTGGAGACAGGGTCTCGCTTTGTAGTTCAGGCTGGCCCTGAGCTCACTATGTAGCCCAGGCAAGCCTCGAACTCAGCAATCCTCCTGTCTCTGCCTCCCGAGTGCTGGGATTACAGGCATGAGCCACCACGCCTGGCACTGTGGTACTGGTATTAATTGCTGGTGGGCATGAGTCTCCACGCCCAGCATTGTATGTGGTTACCGGGATCGAACTCAGGGCCTTGCCCTTGTCAGGCAAGTGCTGGCACCACTGAGCTAAATCTCCGGCCCTACGATGAAACTTTGAGTTCAACCAATTATTACCATTATTTTATACTGTATGTGTAGAAATATGTCAGATCCAAGGATTAGAGCTGAAGGATACAAAGGAAATAAGCCATCATTTGTGTCCAAAGGGCCTTTTGGTGAAGTAATAGATGTGTCTCGACAGCAGTGGTGACCCAGAATAGGCACGCTGACCTCACCCCAGAAGATAACAGTGGTTTTCTAGGTGTGCCTAACTTCACAGTTGTGGTTCTAGACAGAGGCCCTCTCCAGGCTTGCAGACCCAGGCTCTGCTCTGCCCTCACTTGGCAGAGCAGGAAATTAAGTTCTGTTGTCATCTTTTACAAAGACACTGACACCGCCTGTCCTGTGATCTAGCTCTGAAATGTACATTCCAGCTCAAAGTAACTGTTACTTTTAAGTGTCCTGACTTGTATCCTGATGCCCCTCATAGCCCCATATGGTATTTCACAAAAGCAGCTACATCTAGGATGCAAGATACTAGGACTAAGAGTGTGTAGTTACACAGTTACTGAGCTGTTACGCCAACTGATTGGTTTGGCACCGCGCTCATCCCATAATCTGAATAAGATAAAAGGGGCAGAAAGACACTGCTAAGGCCTCATATTTTTTTGCTACCCTGAGGGTTCCATGAACTGTTTCTCCACTGCCACCCTGCCTTGGAGCCAGCCAATTGTGGACTGAAATCTCTACAGACTGTGAGCCAAATAAACCTTTCCCCTTTAACTTTGGGTATTGGGTATTTTATCTTAGCAGCAAGAAAAGTAACTAATCCAGGGAGTTAAAACTGAATTTGTGAAAGATACATTCAGTCAATAACAGGAAGCAACATGAGCAAAGGTGCATGGTCTTGTAGAAATACAGTAGGAGCATTTTTTAAAAAAAGAACAGGAAGAAGGAAAGAGGAAAGGACCAGATTGGTCCTTTTTTTTTTTTTGTCATTTCACAATACCAGACGATATTAAAAAACAACACAGGCTACATGATACAATTCTATGGAGCATCAATTGTAGTAAAAAAAAGTATTTTACATTTCCATAAATTGTGGGAAATTTTCTGAATGTCTTCAGTATACTAAATATACTGATTGAGTCAATAGGGGTGATGCTTTAGTTGTCTCATTTTTCTTAGGCTTCTTTGTAAATATTTTAGAACTAAGCCATTTATTGGATATATATATATACTTTTATTACCTTAGTAATAGTATCTGCATTATGATTAAATGTGTTAAATTGCAATTAGAAAAATGTTTTGTTAGATACCTTAATTAGTAGTATACTTAGTCTCTTATACTTGATACTTGTATTATCTCCAAGATTGATGCAACATAGACACAGCTTACTGTCTTAGTTCATTACTATTTGGGTAGTTTATAAAAAAATTTCTCATGGTTCGTAAGGATAGGATACCCAGTTTTAACGTCCCAGCAACAGGTCAGGTAAAGGCTTTCTTCCTCTGTCATCCCATGGTAGAAAGTGAGGTCCCAGGACAAGAAAGAACAGAAGGGGACAAATTTGTCCTTTAATCAGGACCCAACTCCTTCAGTAATGGAAGTGACATACTATGTACCCCTTACAGTGTCACCTCTCAACACTGTTCCACTAGCATTCAGTTTCCAACACATGGACTTTGAGGGACACAGTCTAGCCATAGGAGTTATGTGAATTTGCATAACTAGATAGAGTATGTTTGCTAATGTTAAAACAAGTATCTCAGAATTAGAGTGGAATCATCTTTCTCTTTTGAGATACAGGGTAGAAAATATAAGATAAAATTTCTTAACCAGTCATCAGCCATTTGTGTTTAGCTAGTACTGTTAATGTTGTATACCAGTTGTCCATTTGCATGTGACCTAAACAGCCCTGTGGGGATAAATTTCTTGTTATACAATCTGCCCTTAGTTTGCAGATCAGAAACCCCATTATTTCATGATGACTAAGATAAAAACTGTCTTAACCAATAATCAGGTTTAAGAAAATGATAATATAAAAGTCATAGTGTAAAATATAAACCATTGTGAAGATCAGTACTAGTAGTAGCTAGCTAGTTTAGCACATTCTCCACATAAAAACAGATCTTCATCTGTTTATGCACAGCATGCGTAAATAGTAGACTAGTGAATATGGTTTGACTGTTTAATTGCTCACAATAAGGATAACTTGATGGGTCTTTTCTACAACATAGAAACAGACTTGCCGAAAGGACCACACTAATACCCTGTTGATCTTGCATCTAAGATTTCAACTGACTTGTAAGCCAGTTAACCTGCCAGGATTTTGGATTCTACCAGTTTTAAGACTGCTGGGTCAGACGTGAGACTTGATGCACACAGCACAATAAAGTTGAGTGTTGTGATTGTGTCGGTTCCTGATCCCACGAGAGTGCTGGTCACATACGTCTGGGTTTGTGTCACTGAGTGTGCCCAGAGTGTCATGCAGCCATGTGTTGCGTACTGCTGAGTAAGGAGTAAGCCTAGTTGGTGTTCACTGTGGGCCGAGATCCTCGTCTTTGTTAACCTGGCTCTACACCAGCCTCTTCATACAAGGAGCCTTGCACCTTTCATGGTTAAACTCTACACATATCCTTGAAGAGATAGCCTCAAACAAAAGCAGACATTGCCTGCACCCAGTACATCTGCAGAAATTGAGACACATGGAAAAGAATTGTCAGTACTACCTTGGATTTTTCTGTCTTCTAAGTCTTATATAGATCAACACTGATCTTGCCAGTGTTGCTCTTTGACTCACTTGTCTTTGTTTTGTTTTGTTTTTGTAAGACACGGTCTGGCTTTGTAGTTCAGGCTGGCCTTGAGCGCTCTATGTAGCCCAGGTAAGCCTCAAACTCAGCAATCCTCCTGCCTCTGCCTTCTAAGTGGTGGGATTTACAGGTGTGAGCCACCATGCCTGGTTTGACTCACTTTTGTATGCTTCTATGGGCTTTAAAATCTCTAGGATGGTTATATACATTGGTTCAAAATGCTCATATGCTAAGATTTTGGAGTCTTACAGACAAAATTCATCCCAACCTCTGTTTTGTTTTTGTTTTTTTACTTTCAAATTCCTGGGGTTCATTTCATTACAAATAAGTAAGATAGTGTGTATGATAAACACATGATCAAAGGTTCATGACACATTCAGTACATACTGATCTATTTAACTACCGATTAAAGTGCAAGGTTGTAAGTTCAGTTTTTTTCTGTACTGCAGAAGAAAAAACAAACACCCTATCATCTTATCTTCATCCTAAAGGTAACTGTCACCTTGTATTTTATTTGTTAGTATTATTGTGCTTTTCTTGTTCTCTGTGACCTATCTTCTTCTATCAGTGGATTTTGTCTTCTAGGCTCTTCTGTGGATGCTAGGCTCTCACTGTTTTTAGGGATAGTGTCAGTCCAGCCTCTGCCTCTAGTGGTTCATATGCATGAATTTCTTTGGGAGCTTTTGGTTCCGTTTAGTGTCATTTAGTGTGGGGTTTGGTGTCATTGTGCTACAAAAGGCTGTAGACAGGTTAGTTTATATGATGTGTTCCCTGTGTACTGGGGATACATACTGAGCATTTAAAAGATTATAGAGATATCTGTGTTGCTTTTTCACAGTTTGATTTAACTCCATGCTCTAATATAACCTCATTGCTAAGTAATAACATTTTCAGTATCATACCTCTATATATTTTGAATCCAAATTCTTTTTAAACTTTTATTTACACCTAAAGCTTTCTAGTTTGTGATTGTTTCCCTTGTCTTTGGTGCTTCATGAAACAGGTGTTCTAGACTATACTGCTAGAATTATTCTTTTCCCAGTGTTAAATTTTACAAAATTCTTCCTGTTCTTGTCTCCAGGATTTTTTTTCCTATTCTGAAAGTTTTCACATTTTGTCTTTAATCCACTTTGAACTGATTTCTACAATAGGGATCTCATTTTATTTTTTCTCTTCTAATAATACATTGTTGCACCATTTGCAAGAGCCTTTCTGCCGTTCAGCGCTGTGCTGTGTTGATCAACATTGAGTCTCCTACAGCAAGAACCACATGTGTCTGCCTGTGTTGTCTGTTCTCTTGGTCTTTGTCTATCAAAACATCAATGCCACAGTGTCTCCTTCACCATAGAAAAACTGCAGCTCTATAGTAAGTCTTGAGGCAGGTACAACAAGTAGATTCTTTTTCTTCTTTTATTGGCTCTTTGACTTTCCATAAAATTTAGAATCATCTTGCCAAGTTTGATGAAAAAAAATCTTTAAGTGGTTTAAACATGAATCACATTGACTGAGTATTAGCTTTGGGCATACTTCAGTCTTGTCCATAAAGATGGTATATCTATTTAGTTTGATTCCTCTTAAGAAAGATCTGTATTTTTTTATAAAAGTTAATATATTTTTATAAGGTTTGTTCCTTTTGTTTATGAGTATTTTTTGGTGATTATCATTGTAAATGGTATCTTTTAAAATTTCTCATTTATGACCGAATTTGAAGAAACACCTCTGATGGCTTTTTCAGCAGATACATTCTCCTATGTACTGTAGCAATACAACACATTTCAAGTGTCTTAAAGTGTGGCAGCAGTTAGTAAGTATAAAATAATATTGTCCATTTGTCTTTATGTACCATATGAGAGAACTAATACACACTTCTCACGTAGGTAGTGCTTAAAGTTTTCTTTTAAGTGGTAATTGCAACAATTCTGAAATAGTGAAATTCAGTTAATACATTGTCTTAAAAGAAATTTCGGGCTGGAGGATTAGCACAGTGGTTCCGGTGCCTGCCTCGCAAGCGCAAGGTCCTGAGTTCGATCCCCGGAAACCACATACAATGCTGGGTGTGGAGACTCAGGCCCACCAACAATCAATACCACATACCACAGTGCCGGGCATGGTGTCTCATGCCTGTAGTCCCAGCAGTCAGGAGGCAGAGACAGGAGGATTGCTGAGTTCAAGGCTTGCCTAGGCTACATAGTGAGCTCAAAGTCAGCCCGAATTACAAAGTGAGACCCTGTCTCAAAAATAAATAAATAAATAAATAAATAAATTTCATGTGTGTACATGTTTACTGTGTAACTTGAGATTCTTGTATTTCATCAGAACTTTCTACTTCCCTTTTTTTTTTTCTTTGAGACAGGGTGTCACTTTGTAGTTTAGGCTGGCCCTGAGCTCACTATGTAGGCCAGGCAAGCCTCAAACCAGGGACCCTGGATTTGCTAGGCAGGCGCCAGAACCAATGAGCTAAATCTCTGGTCCAAGGAAGATTATTTTTTTTACTGTGCATTTTTATATAGTGTTTGAAAATTTTGTCACATACCTGTAGTACTTTCTATTTACAAGGCTATAGTTTTATTAAGTATAATGATAAGATTTGGACTCAAACATTCTAGGAATAGAATCAAGAAAGGAAAATTATTAAAATTCTGATAATTATTCAAGCTAGATGATAGTCACATGAAAATTCACAGTATTCTCTCCTTTTGTGTATAGCTAATTTTTCATTCTGAAGTTCTAAACATTAAGCATTGGTATATTATTCTATAACCTAATTCTGAAATGAGTTTTACAATTCATTTAAGAAAATTATCAGGGTATTAAATAATTTATCATAAAATGACCCATTTGAAGTGTACAACTTGGCAGATTTTAGTGTACTCACAAGATTGTGTGATCATTAGTGTTGAATTCCAGAACATTTTTATTGTTCCCTAAAGCCCATCCTGAGTAGTATGTACTTCCTGTCCCTTGGCTCCTGGTAGCCTCCACTGTGATGATCACCACCGTTGCCTTTCCAGGGTGAGGAATATCCCACTGTGTAGCTGCTACTTTTATTTACGCGGTCACTAATGGATACACACTCGGGTGTTTGTTGTTTTAGGGCCACATGCTACTTGATAAAGAACCTGCCGGTGGGGATACTACTCAGAGCTGGCCTCGCATAGATATGAGGCCTCAGTTTGAGCCTCAGCTCTGTTAAAAAAAGAAAAACCTAATTTATAAAATACATGAAGGTGGAGGCTATAACTCTGTGCTTTTCGTAACTTCACGAGAGATTATACAGTTTGGAATGCACACAGTAGGTGGTATAAGAGATTTGATTCTATTGTCATTTAATGTGGAAAATGTTGGTATTCTAGATAACTTTGGGACAGCCAGTCCTAGACGTTCAGAGCAGAAGTATGGAGTATGTGCAACGCCAACTGTCTAAGGACTCCGGAAGTCTAAAGTCCCAAAACAAGGTAAATAATATCTTCTGAGATGAAATCTGTCTACTTAGCAGAGAGGTGAAAGTCTGTAGTTCTTTTAGGATACCAGAAAGATTTTCAGTTACAACTTCACTGTGTATGTGAAAACCTTTTGCTTAAACTTCCTTCAGACTCCTCGAGTGAATCTGTATTTGTCTTCAGATGAGGCCGTTTTATGTTGTTAATTGAACAGACTATGTCTTTCACTCCACTCTCAGCCCAGACTTGGAGTTTTAACCCCACTCCCAAATACTGTGGGAATGGAAGATCGCTCCAATCCAAGTCAGTTGTTTGCTTAGAGACTAGTGTCTCTGCAGGAACTGGAACGTGGACAGGGCAGTTTTATTCCCAGAAACCTACCTTCCAGAATGGTGGAGATAATCAAAGGCCTACTTTTGCTCCTGAGCCTCACAGAGTCAGTGTGTGGGGGACATAACACACATACATGTTTGCGTAGCATCTTCTGAGTCATGTTTGAGAGACTGTCTATAACAGGCTATGGGCAATTATGTCTAGGAGTAAATGTTTGCTAGGCTGCCATAGCAGAAGACTCCAGGCTGCAGTGAGAAGAGGATACTTTCTCACAGTTCTGGATGATGGGAACCCGAGATCACGAGCTCCCTCTGTCTGTTTTTCCTGAGCTGTTTCTCCTCAGTTTATAAATGACCGCCTTTCACTATGTGCTCCCGTGGCCTTTCCCTCTGCCCTTTTACCCTGAATGAATTCCAGATTTCTTCCTCCCTCCCTCCCTCCCTCC
>PVIC010026250.1:0-24666 GCA_004025085.1 Thryonomys swinderianus | reverse complement strand
TGTTATTCCCATCTATGTGGAGAAGAAGCTAAGACAAAAGATGTTGACCCAAGGTAGCTTTAAAACTATTTAACGACCCGATGTCAGTTCTGAGCCAACAAAGAGCAACATCATTGAGACAAGGTTGAAGGAATAGGTGGAGAGATTCGAGGACTTCAGGAAGACATACAGTGAAGCGTTGATCCAGATGAAATCCTACAGGAACGAGAGATGTAGGGAATACCAGAGAGAAATCCGACTGTACAATGCATATACAGTGGAAGAGGGCTTCCAGGCAGGAACTTACTCAGGAGCTAGAATAAGGTTTTGCGACCAATAGAAAAACATTAAAAAATACACAAGAACCAAAAGAAAAAAATGAAATTGTTCAAAGCCTCTTTGGAAAAGTATACTTTAGACCTTGTCATCTAATGCTTCATAGCATTGACTGTATGAGTGATGGGGGTTATTACATATGCATGAATGCAAATGAGTACCTACCAGTCATACTTTATTACGCTATTTTCCCTGTCATGAAGAGTCACATAGTTTGGGTGAAACTGATCAACTCAAGCTTAAGAATTGTACAGAGATTAGCAGAAATATATCAGTGTTCTTGCTTCCTCTGTAGACATCCCCTTTATTGGGCCCAGGACTCCTTTCCTTTTCTTCTATTATTCTCTCTGTCTCTCCGTCTGTCTGTCTCTGTCTGTGTCTCTGTCTTTCCATCTCTTCATCATGCTGCAGCCATGTGGCTTTCATGACTGAAGCCATCCTACTTATGAAGACACCACAAGTTACCAAAGAAGTGGAAAGAGAACTGAAAGGAGCAAAAGCTAAGACTCGATGGCACTGAAACCAGCCTTCGGTCACCTATGGACTGGAGGGTCTGTGGATTTCCGAACAGTCATGAGTTAAATTACTCATGTAGCTTTTGATGATGAATCGACTGTATTAAAACTATAATACTAAATCATATAATAAACAGAAAATACATATACATAAATGTACACTGATCACAATCTTATAAGGTAAACATTTTTATGAGATAATAGATTTTATGGAACTCCACTAACCACCATGTTTATTTTCATGCTGTTTATTGTCTTTGCCTTTTTTTTTTTTTGGTATCAAGAATCAAACTCAGGACCTTGCACTTGCCAGGCAGGTATGACACTGAGCTGCATCAGTGGCTGTCTTTGCTTTCTTTGAAAGTTTTATCCTCTAAATCTGCATTCCCTAATATTGTTTCATGCTGTGTTTTTGTGAAATCTGTATGAATGAAGTCACCCCCATTTGTCGTATTAGTTGTAGCTTCTTCATTTTCAGTTCTTACAAGTGTTCATTTTTACCTTTGACTATTACTGAACTTGAAGGTTTCTGCTTGGAGTGAAATGTCAGGAATAATTCTGTGTGGTAAAGTCCCAGTGTGCTTCTGAGGTTCTTGTGTATTGCACATTAACAAGGAAGGCACTGGGAGAAGAGGCAAAGTTATGGAAGTGAAAGTTCCAGCCAAGTCAGCTCTTAAGATGATCTACATGGGTTGACATTCTGGGCCCAAGATGATGAGAGGAAAATTTTTTTTTTTTTGAGACAGGGTCTTGCTTTGTAGTTCAGGCTGGCCCTGAGCTCACTATGTAGCCCAGGCAAGCCTCGAACCCAGCAATCCTCCCGCCTCTGCCTCCCAAGTGCTGGGATTACAGGCGTGAGCCAGATGAGAGGAAATTTACTGGGGGATTTTAAGTTCCAAGTGGTAGATCTGAACTACAGCCCCCAACTCCAAAGGTCAAGGAATTGTCTTCATCAAAGTAGAGTCAGGATAAGTATCTGGGTTTTCCTTGACCAGTTACCAACACCCAGTATTGCTGTCACAAATGTGATATGCCTTTGAAGTACAGTGGCTAATATCCTGAGCTGATGAGTTCATATTTAGAATAATGTATTCGTTTAAAGGAATCCTAAAAATTCTAAGAATTAGTAAACTGGAATATATGCAGAGGAAATAGATTAGGATGACAGAAGCCCAGAAAGAACAAAGTGTAAAGTATTTCCAGGAAACATTTACCCTAGAAAAGAGGAGTGTTAATTGTGGGAAACAGGGAAGGGAATGTAACTAAAATCTTTGCAGTAGGTTCTAGTCTCCTGTGAGTCAATGACACACAGCAAAATAATTAATAATTAGGCAGAAATGAGGCTTCGAGAAGAAGCTGAGCTTGGGGCTGATGCCTGGAGTTTTCAGGACAGGGGCCCTAGCTCGCCCACCCTGTGTCCTCCCAGACCCGTACTGCTGTCCTGCGTCCCCGACGTTCCACAGGGCCCAGGAGGGAGGACAGGGCAGACACCTGGCGAAGTCCCTGAGAAGCTCGCAGGTCCTGCTGCCGCTGGCCTGGAGCTGCCACAGCACGTGGGACCACTGAGTGCTTCTTGCTACCAAAGGCCCCAAGTCCATCCTCAGGCAGGAAGACTTGGCCTGGTGACAGTCTAGACTGCGTTTACTTCTCCCAGACAGGACTGTTCCCAGCAGATAATGTAGTATCTTTCAGGAGAAAAAGTATTTTACTTGTTTTGTTGTCAATGTGCCGTTGACCTTGGGCCACTGGATGGCACTGGGGAAGACTGTACTGAGCCATACACTTCCTATGCCTCATGGTTGGATATGAATTCAACTCTGCCAATTCCAAGGGAAGGAATGATGTCCATATATAACACAAAGAGGACACGCTCCAAAAGGATTTCAAGAGAACAGGGGAAGCTCTGCCCCAGAAATCTAAGATTCACAGGTCAGGGGATTATATTTTAATCTTCTCACTGTATCATCCTCTAAGAAACTGGAAAAAATCACAGCCCGAAATAGGGAGTGCCTGGTAACCTTTAAGATATTCAACCCACAGCATTTCTCTGTTTCTTGAACACAGAGATATTTCTGCGTCCTAAACTATAGCTCCCGTTCACCATGTGTGATATGCCTTCCACGGCTGCCCCTGTTCCCTGTGCAGATAATTACTATGTGATAAAGCAGATCATGTCCAAACAAAGGCAGAAGGGACCCTCCGGACAGGGAATTAGGAAACAGGGGAAGTTGCTGCTGTATTAAGTCCTGCCCTGCCCAGCGCGCTAGACTGCTGTATTCGAACAACCTGGCACCTACGGAAGGAGATACTGTCAGCCTGGAGGGGAATTGATTAACTGACAGGAAATTGCTTAAAATATTTTAGGAATTTAATAGTAAAATTTAAAATTGAAGGGCTAGAGGGTTAGCTCAGTGGTTCCGGCACCTGCCTCGCAAGTGCAAATTCGATTCCCGGTAACCACATACAATGCTGGGCGTGGTGACTCACGCCCACCAGCCATCAATACCACATACCACAGTGCCTGGTGTGGTGGCTCAAGCCTGTCATCCCAGCACTCGGGAGGCAGAAGCAGGAGGATTGCTGAGTTCAAGGCTTGGCTGGGCTACATAGTGAGCTCAGGGCCAGTCTGAACTACAAAGTGAGACCCTGTCTCAAAAAAAAAAGAAAAGAAAAAAGAAAAATTTAAAGTTGAATACAACTAAAAATTTCTATCAGCTTCAAAAAATGCACAGAAATTTAATATGTGCCTTCAAAGAGACCTCAAAGGAAAGGAGGGAGGGAGGGAAGGGGGGGAGTCCAAGCCTAAGCATCTTGGAATAAATCTTGATTTAGAAGTGAAGAAAATAGATGCTGTTTAGGTATTTCTGTGTTTCCAGGAGCACAGCCGTATCATAAATTTTTAAAATCCTCATCGTGCTCATTTTACTAGGGCAGAAAGTCCGGATTCCGCACAGGTGAGCCCAGACAGTCTAATCTTGCCACAGATGGCTGCGGGTCAGCGGCCAATAACAATTTGTCACACGCGGTGCCGAGCAGCCGGCGTCGCCCTGCGCGGGGCCTGCGGTCTGCCGGGGATGGGCCAGCCTGGCGCGGCCTGGGGGGGGGCGGTCTTTAGTCTCAGCCTCTCGCGCTGTCTCTGGGTCTCTGTGTCTCTGTGTCTGTCTGCCCCTCTCTTCCGCCTGCCCTGAGTTTTTCTCTTGTGTGTTAAAAAAGACATGTTTAAGCAAATTAGATATTTAATTGAGTAATACACATGTTTGAATGATGTAAATAATGGAAACATAAGATTCAGTTGGCTAGAATAAGCAATATGTAAAATATCACATGCACATCAGCAACTATCAGACTTAGGTCCAAGGGCAGACGCCCTCCGGAGCCGACAGAGTCCTCGGGACGGAGCGCACAGAGCTGGCAGGGCAGGTGGCGGGGGGAGGTGACGCTGCCGGGGTCTGGCGTGTCTCCTCGCTCCTGCTCGTGTCGGAAGGGGCCGGAGTGGCCGGCACGGTGTAAAGGCACCGAACTGTAAAGCAAATGGAGCACGTGTATGTTTGAATTCTGCGTGCGTCTCATGAAAGAACTGCATTTAAGAGGATGCGTTTCCAGGAGACGTCCCTGAGGACCTGGCGGCTGTGATCCTAGGGCCGTCAATTTGTGTGACATCGACTTACTAGAATTTCTAAATAGATTGTTGCCAAGAAAAATTTTTAAAAAGTGATGCCAGGGCATCAAAGAAGGAATCCTCTCAGGCTTTCCCTTCCTCTCTCCTCCCCTTCCTCCCCTTCCTCCCCTTCCTCCTCCTCCTTCCTCGCGTGGGAGCGGGCGAGTCCGCGGAGACAGCACCGCGGTGTGCTCCTGTGAGGAGAGCAGCCGAAGGCCCGTCTGGCCTGTTTCAGTTGTAGTAAGAGTGAAATGAAACAATGTATGCGAAAGTGATTGCAAACTACAGTATGTGTTATAACACGCGTACGCACACACAACACACACATATACACGGAGTCTGCCAAACATACATACAGATGTCAGGAAAACAAAAACTTGTATAAATATTTTAATACTAAATTTATTGAGATACTATAAGCTTAATACAGTTAACCTTTGGCTTCTACAATTACACGACAGGTTGAAAGTGGGGACCATTTGTTTTTTTTTCCTTTCCTGAAGTGTGTATGCAGTTATTTGATGTTGTTGTTGTTTTGACATAGGGTCTCATTTTGTAGTTCAGGCTGGCTCTGAGCTCACTTTGTAGCCCAGGCAAGCCTCGAACTCAGCTATCCTCCTGCCTCTGCCTCCCCAGTGCTAGGATTACAGGCTTGTTGCAATTTTTGTAGATTCTGTATACATTACTATTAAACATCTCCACAAGTAAATATGTAATTGCAATCATAGTAATACCACAGTTGATCTTTTGAGAACTCTGATTTGTGTGAATAAAAGCATAATGAAACTATATCTTTTATTACTTGTTTATATTTTAATACTTCCATTATGAATTTGAATTTCTTAAAGTTTTTAATAATTTGTCAGTGGAATAAGTGCTCAGAAGAACCCAGATGAATAAGTGCTCTTGATTTCTGAGCACTTAGGAAAATATGGCCCAAGAAACACAAATGGTATTTGTCAAGGAGAAAATTGGCCAGTAAAATCTGTTGACAATCTGAAATACTTCCACAAGTCATTGAATTGTACTTTTCATCTAAATTACCTTCAGTCCCGTACATTGAATCAGTGAACACTTAGCATCTACAGCCAAGATGTGGATGATGGGAAGCCTGGGGTGTAAGGGTGCTGGGGTCATCGCAGTCTGCCATCAGCAGAGGCCTCCTCGGGACCGCTGAGCCCCCCACTTTTGTATTTTTTAATTAATTGATTTTATTGGTACATTTTACATATACATCATGATCACAGTCAACATTGAAAATGTGTACTAGTATATGCCATGAATTAATTCTTATTTTTCCCCTTCCCCTGCCCACCCTAAAGCCCCCCGCCCCTTATATACATAAGCTTTGTTTCCTTTTTTCACCATTGCATTTTTCCCCACGTTATATACCCCTACCCCCTTTACCATTTGAATATTTTCTATTTCACAGTATCTGTCAGACACAGAACTCATTTATATCTTCAGTTTCTCATACCAGAGAAAAGATACGGTATTTGACCTATTTATTTCACTTATGAGTGTGTCCTTAAGGTACGTCCATTTGAATGTAAATGACTCAAACTTATCATTGTTCACGGCCGAGTAATGCTCCACTTTATAAAAGGGCCTCTTGCTCAGACCAGCACCTTCCCTTTCCCCCGGGAACCAGCAGTGGGCATTTCTCACCGACTTCCGGAGCAGCGCAGCGCTGCCGCTGTGTGGTTCTGCTGACCTTATGGGCCGCTCAGTGCTGGGGCGGCTCCTGTCCACGTTGTCTCCTCTCCTCCTCCTTCCTCTCTTCCACCTCCTCCTCCCCTTCTCCCTCCCATCACTCCTGCCCCCCTTCCTTCTCTTCCTCCTTTGCCTCCTCTGTTTACTCTCCTTTCTCCCTTTTTTCTTTTATACAGAGTACTTGGGTGTGCAGCTCTAGGTGCGAGGCGGAAGCAGTGCAGAGCGTGCTCTCTGCCCTCGGGAGACGCAGAGTCTAACTGGAGAGAGGGAGGAGGGCACGTGAGGCCCGGGTCGGGGTACAGACCACGCGTGGGGCGACAGGATGTCAGAGAACCCCGGAGAGGCAGCTTGTGGGACTGAGGCTGGGAGGAGGCTTCTGCCCAACATGCAGCTGTCCGGGGTCCCTGAAGACGGACCCGGGTAAGTCAGGGAGGTGGTACATGGAGGGCAGAGAGCCTGGACTCTTTCTGTAAGTGTGCCCTGGACGGCAGGTCCGGGCAGTGGTCGTGAGGGGCACTCCAGCTGATTTTAAGGATCTCTGCGGCGCGGCTCCAGCTCGGCCGTCTGCGGGAGGCTGCTTGTTTGCCAGTTCCTCCTTTCCGGAGCACGGTGGGCTGGGCTTTAGATGAGGTCCGTCCGGGCCTCCCCTCCCGCAGCTCCCAGTGGGCAGGACTTAGAGGCTGGAGACCGGCTCCCTCGAATCTAGCCACCCCTGTCCCCCTCCCGCATTTGGGGCTTTGATTACTGCTGCTGTAAATGTAAGCATATTTAGTGACCTGCTTTGCAAAGGCAACGGCTTTCCACTGTGTGGGGAGTCGGCTAAATCTGAGCATGAAAAAAATGAAAAGATGAACCATAGACATTTTAGAAACGTGCCCATTGTTGTAGTTTCTGCCTCATCCTAGATGGACTCTAGATACAATTTCATCTTGTTTAATCTCAAACAACAAACGTGATTTTGATTTATGTGAGCATTCCTTGGGGACAGATCTTTGCAGTTTTTCAATTTTTTTCTGCTATGTAGAGTGTTTCAAGTGTTGCACCTGAAGGCTGTATAATAAATAGTTACGATTTTCCAAATGTAAAAGCAAAGTCTTACAACCAAAAGGAAAGCGGACCGAAGAGCACAAACTGACGAGGCCAGCTGCGTCCACAGGTTCTGACCCAGCCCAGCTCGGACCCCTGGACCCCTGGGCTGAGAAGGCACCGACTCTGAAGCCCCGCGACCCGGGTACCGTGCTCGAAGCAAAGCTCCAGAGGGCCATTCCTACTTACTCCATCAGTGATCGAACAAATGATTATCGAAATACATGGTGGTTAATAACGTCTTTCCTTCCCAAGTGTGTTTAAAATTCCGGTGGAAGAGTCTAGTGCCTGCGTCTCCTAACTGCAGCAGTGCTTTGTTCCCGGAAGAGATCACAGTGGCAGATTTTTTGGTACTGTGTTTCCTGGGGCTACTGAACAACCATCACCAAATGAATGGCTTCAACAACAAACCTGTTTCCTCACAGCAGCAGATCAGGCGCCTGGGGCGGGGGTGGGGTCTGCCCTCAGCCACACCCCAGCTCTTTGTGCTTCAATGCGACCTTGGCTTCGAGGTCTCTGCTATCTCTAAATCCTGCCCTCCTGGGCCCCAGTTCCTCTTTCAGTGAGGACAGAAGTCAGATTAGCATAGGATCCATCTCTGTTACGTTGTGCTACCTGGGCGCAGTGAGCCTGTGTCCAAGTTAAGTCTTCCACAAATACTTTCAGGCTGAAGGCCTTGATGTACCTGGTGCCGTGCAGAGGCCGGTCCTGTTGGGCAGAACTTCTCTAGCCTGGACCCAGTGAAGTGTAGAACTTGAGACATTCCCGGCCTCGCCGTGAGCCCCGGGCCGTGAGGACCCCAAGGTCAGGCCTGTTGAGAAAGTCGGGGCTTCGTGGCTAGGAGAGGGTAGAGTTTGAGAGCGGAAGACTATGAAGCAGTTCTTCAGTGAGCCGAAACCCCAGAACCGCATTTCTATCACCACTGCGGGAGCCGGCGGAAGGTGTGGCTTCCCCGCCTGCCCCTCCCGAACAGTGGCCCGTGGCAGGTTCTGTGCTGCGCCTCAGCCCGCGCCTGCCTTCGTCCTCCACCCACCTGCGCGTCCGTGCCCTTACCCTCCTCGTCCTGCAGACCCCAGACCTCCAGAGATGCCCCTAACCCTCAGCCTCACCCACGCCCTTGGGTAAGTAGTTCCCTCCCGGGCTTGGCCGTGGCCTCCCTTTCACATGGCTGTGGAGGGCAGATTCTCCTCTTGGGCTAGAGCAGCACAGGCCACGCCCGTCACCAGCCTCCAGGGAAGCGGTTCTCACAGGAGGAGGCGGACTTCTCGGATCTGACGCTGCCAAACGCGCGCCGGCAGCGCCTGGACTCAGAGCCAAGGCCGTGGGGCCCAGCTCCGGAGGGTGCCTGGGTGTTGGGCACCTGAGTTCCAGCAGAGATGACCGAAGAGCGGTGGAACGTCTCCAGAAACACCCTGGGTGCTCCGCGCTGCTCAAAGTCCGGGACACACTATCAATACCTAGTAACTGGGCTGCTCTTGAGGAGTTAGTGCCCAGAGAGGGGGCATCTGTATGGTTCACCTCCACCCGCAACCCTCCTCTCTTCGTCCACAGGTCCCCTTCCCATCTTCAGAGAATCTTCCTCCCTGTGTCCTACCTTCTTTCTTTTATTTTGCTTTTAAAATTATCTGCATATTATTCACCTTCTGTGTCTGATTGCCACTGTGGTCTCCGATTATCCATTTCCCTACAGATGACACAGCCTTATGCTTCCTTATCCTTGGGCCGCAGACCCTCCTGTCCGGACACCTCGTCTTCCCCGTCCCTTCACCAGTTGATGACCAGGGATCTAGTTCCATTATTTAACCTTTGTGGATTGTGCTGCTGGAAACACCACGTTTCATGGTTTTGTAGAGACTCTCCGCCGCGGTCTGGGGGAGGGGCAGCCCTGGCCCTGAGCTGGTTGGACCGTCGCTGGCTCACGGAGCGGCCTTTGCCCCCCCCCCCCCAAGTGATAACTGTGGCAGCCCTGGAGAAACGCAGCGGGCACTGCTCAGCACCGTGGTGCCCCGCCTGGGCTTCTGGCCGTGCCACTGCGGACCAGAGGGCCCTTCTCCCGGGCTGTCTCTGTGTCTGGCCTCACCCTGCCGTGAGCCCCGCCTTGTGCCTAGCGGACGCTGTCTTCGGCCCCTGCCGAGATGTCAAGCAAACGAGACCACGAGCAGGTGAAGCCCGCCGCCCGGACGTCAGCCCAGCTCTGGCTCCACCCCTGACTGTCCGCGCTTGGGGGACCCCATCTGTGCGAGGCCCCGTGACCCGCCCCTGGCCGGCAGGGAGACTCTCCCCGGAACCCGCAGAGTGCACCTCCGAGACGCTCCTCGCATGACTGGGTTGTACCTCGCTCTCACTCCACTGACCCCTCACACATTTGCTGAGTTCCTGCTTGAGCACGATACCGCTTCCTGCCTTTCCCGAGGCCAGCACCAGACGCCGCTCCCCGTCTTCATATGGGGCTTCTTAAGGCGTGGAGGGGAAGGACGGCAGGGACAGCTGGCGAGTGCAACATTAACCACAGATTGTTCCTAAGAAAACACATCCACGGGTGACGGCCTCCACCGACCGTGACAGCTGCTCGTGGCCTTTGAGGGATCCCAGTCACTGCACAGCTACGCTGTTCTTTTCCCTGGAAGCATATGTTGTAATTTGGGGAGGTTCGGACAATAGGAGCTTTGTTATGAGTGCTTTACTTGATGGGAAAAAATACTTTCATGAAAATGCATATCTATATCTATTGATTCAAGTCTATTCTAAACTGTATTAATTCATTGTTGCTCCAATTCTGTTGAATGAAAATAAGTAAATTAATAGATCTCAAAAAGTGCTGGCTTAGCCCTGCAGCACAAATGCCTTACAAGGAGGAAACTTTCAGAGGGGTAGAGAGTGATGCCATTTATATTTGATTTGGAAAAGCAGCTGTTAAGTGAAATGCTGTAAGGGATGCTTTATAATGATTTAAGTGCATTGAAACAATTTGAAAAATGCAAATGAGCAAGCAAATAGGAATCGTTACTGAACTAGTATTTCCATATTTCTATTTTTTTTTTTTTTTTGAGACAGGGTCTCGCTTTGTAGTTCAGGCTGGCTCTGAGCTCACTATGTAGCCCAGGCAAGCCTCAAACTCAGCAATCCTACTGCCTCTGCCTCCTGAGTGCTGGGATTACAGGCATGAGCCACCATGCCTGGCACTGTCCATATTTCTATTTTTATAAACTTAAATAATTTTGATTTGCCTTATGAAGTTGAAAGCTATTAACAATCTCAAAAATTCAGTTTCATGTTAGTCTCTATATCTTGCTCTTCAGCTCACATATGTGAGCTTTGGTTACGGTATTTCATTAGCTAGCATATTGCTAATTCCCATTAATAAGTAGTCTGTGTCGGCTTTGCTTTACTCTCCTGGTTGTCAAAGGCTGCTGGTCTTACTGGTAATACTTCTAACACCTTATCTCCTTTTTAAGGAAAAGCAGGCAGCTCCAGGGTTAACCCTGGAGAAAGCTGCAGAATTCAAGGCTTATTTCTGCAGTGAGCTGATCTCAAGAAGCCAGTGCCAGGTGCCATGTGGCTCCCTCGCTAACAAATAAGGTCAAGTCCTTACATTTGGACAGAGTTGCAGAACGCTGGGAGATCCAGATGGTGAGTCGGTCTCAGGAGGGCTGCACATAAGTCAGCCTCTGTGACAGGCCAACACGCATAGCTTTCGCAGGCATATTTCTCTCAGGCACAGCTTTTTGCAGCCAGCAATCATAAACACAGTACTTGGAAGTTTTATATTAATAAAGCAGGTCTTCCTGTATCCATAGGGAAATAAGTGTTTTCTTTCAGCAGTTTCTCTAGGAATCGTGTATAATGACAAGAGGTAGATCAAACATGGAGCCAACTGAAGTCTGATGAAAGACTGAAGTCCATTTCACCGAATGTTGCCTGACGCATAAGAGCTGCCTCGGCATGTGCGTTTGCGTGAGCTGCTGTGTCCGATGTGCTGCTCCAACAGTCCCGGCTCTGTGCGTGTTCTCTTACCGAACTGTGGCTTAGGACTGGCAGCCTCAGTCTCCAGGTTCGTGTTGAGTCATGACAGAAGAGAGGGCTCATGGCTTCCTATTTCTATAGACTCTCTTTAAAGAAATAATCTCATGTAGATTCCTGTAGGAGCTCCAAACTGCTCGGCAATCTGAATGGTACTACAGATGGGAGACCTGGTCTTTTGGACACCCTGTGGGATCGTGTGTGTCAAAAGGGATCCTTCGACAAATAGAAGCGAACTCTGTGCTTCTCACATTGTTTGTAGGGATTGCTAGTAGGAGACTGTCGGGTCCGCAAGAATCCTCGTTTTGAAAATGCTCCCTTTGTCTGATCGTCCCCGCACCCCGGGGTGCCAGGGGTGCCAGTGAAAGGGCTCTGAACGCGGGGGCTCTGTTTTCCTTTTGCCGGGCCTATCCTGACTGTGCCTAGTCTTCTGGTCAAGGGCACGCTGAGGTCTGAGTTTAAACACCTCCCGCCCTGACACTTCTCTGGGACCAACGCTGGTAAATCTGACACGTGGAAAATCGGGGACCACAGGACACTCAAGCAGACAGTGAGACCCGAGGAAAAGGTTGGGTGCACGAGACGGGCAGGAGACAGAGCGATGAACTTGCTCAGAGGTGAGGCTTTGTGCGGTTAAGTGGAACTAATGCTCTGTCGAACACATCGCACGTGTGTTTACCGTACGTGACAGCTCTCCTCTCTGTGGGGTCTTCTTCTCAGTGGCAGCTTGGTGACTCCAGTGAAGGAGAAATTTCCCAGCGCTAAACCTCATGAACAGCCATATGGCGCCGCTGGACGCCCTTGTCAAGGTCCGAGGATAAGACCTGGGACAGTATTAGATCCAAAGCCAAAGACAGGCAGACAGGTGCGGTGTGGTCTGAGCGAACGGAGGCTTCGGAGGCTGGCCGTCCTTATCATCCCTGCCATCTTTGCCATCCTTGCCATCTGACTGACGGGGCCCTGTCGGTTCCCAAAGCTGAGCAGCGTTTCAGTTTATTTTGTTTCCATTTCTCCTTTTCTTCTTTGCCTCTTCTCTTGCTTTCTGTCTAACCAGTGGGTTTTTCCGCTTTGGACTTTCTCCTAAGAATATGAGGTTGGGAAAGACACTGCTACCCCGGGAATACCGTTTCCTCCAGGAAATCTTTCTCTCCAGTTCACCCCCATTTAGAGTGATCTCTCTACTTCCAAATCCCAGTACATCCACCAGTTGTTGCTACATTTCATCACCAAAATACCTGCATACTGTGTTATATTTCTGTCTCTGTTTTGTTTTGTTGGAGACTGGTCTGGCTGTGTAGTCCAGCCTGGACTGGAACTCCTTGCAGTCCTCCTGTCTCAGCCTCCCAAGTGCTGGGATTACAGCCCTGCACCACCATACCTGGCTGTATTTCTGTGCCTATTATCATGAATATTTCCATAAGGAAATAGGTCAGTATTTTGCTCTGGTCTGGGATTCTCATCTTTCTCACAAGGTCATTGGGGTTCCTAGGGTATTTGGGAGGGACAGTCTGGTGTGCCTGACAAGCCCTTCCAGAGGGTTCTTCGTGAAGTGCTGTGCTCTTCCTTCGCTGGGCTGTCCGTCTGGGTGGCTGAACGTTGCCATGTTATACCTGTTTCCTGTCCACGTCAAGTGCTCCTCTCTGGCGGCTCACAAGTGTCCAGGGGAAGAGAGAAGCTCCCTGGGTTGTTGGCTCTTGTGTTTCCTCTGAAGAAAGCCACAGCATCCGCTCGGCTCTGCCAGAGGCACCGCAGTGGTGGAGGGCAGGGCCAGGCACCCTGGTGAAGTCACGTGCATGAAGTCGGCGGGTTGGGGACCCGGGGCTGAGGTGTCTTCGGGTTTTCCTCTCTGAACTGACAGTGTGGAGTGCAGCACTGGGCTGGAAGAGAAGCTACAACAGACTGGCAAGAAAATATTGTGGTTTCCTTTTGAACAATACTTCTTTAATTAGCATTGATTTGATTAACCACCAGGCTTCTCATTTGTGACTCTGTGGGGAAGCTCATAAGGCGATCGATCCTTGGCTTGATCCCTGGCTGGGCAGTGCCAGTCTTCTCAGTTTTGTGGTGTGGCAGGGCTTTTCCACGGCTCGCTGTGGCCCGTCATCCCCCTGTCCCGCTCCCAACAGCACTGCAGGAAAGTGCTGGTGCTTTGGAAGAGCAACCCTCTGATTTCTGTCTCATGGGATCCCTGGGCGGGGGGGTGGGGTCCCCACTCCCTGGTGGCACGGGGAGCCCAGAGCTGAAGCATCTTTGTGTTTCTGGCAACACAGGTTCCTAGGCTCAGCTGGGGGCGTTTCCGTCCTTCCTGCTTCCAGGCCACTGGGGAGTTTCCGGGAGGGAAATATCCTGAGAGGAAGAGCTGGGAGGAGGAAGCGAGCGCCCATGGTCACCAGGCCTGGGAAGTCGGAGGTGCCCTCTGAGGACGGAACTGACCGCTGAGAGGGGAAGTGGACATCACTCCCGCCAGGGGAGGAGCCACTGGCCGTTTAATGCCAGCTGGATGGCGCTGTCGGCGAGCTGTTCAGAGCTACCATTATTTCTCTTAGATGAGACTTAAGTAGATCAAACGTGCAGCCGTGTTTCTTGGTTAATGGAATCTGTGTTTTTTTAAAACTCGGTTTCTCTGTGCCTTGGATGTCAGTTTGTGGGTCCCGTACTGGAGTGTGTAGCCGCGGAGCGAGGACCTCGGCTTGGATCAGGCCACGCCCTCAGGTGTTAGCCACGTTCCTGGCTCCTGGGCACAGCTTAAATTTTAGCTTTATCTCCAAATGATGGTAAAAATCAAGCCATATATTTATTGTGCATATTTTTAATTTCTAAGCAGGTTGATATTTCTAATAACTGTTAGTTTTCCTAGTTTGTGGTAACAATGGAAAGGTTTAGTAGTTGTCTTTAAATAAATTGTGTCCTACTTGGTTTGATAGGGCCAGGGACTATTATTTTATTTCTTGATTTGGAAAACTGTCTTTCTATCATTTAGGCCTTACAGTTTTTGTTGATTGATAGGATGCTCTTCACTCAGGGTAAGAGAAGTTTCGAGCATGTTTTCTAGATTTCTATCATGGAGATTTGGAACTCAGGAGATCAGGATAAATTGGGGAGACTCAGTATGAAAGATTTTCCAGCACAAATAGTATTTCTTAAGTTCCTATTATTTCTCCAACCGCATACTCTTAGGAGAAAGTCAAAAGCTAAAAACTTGCCTTGTTAGAAAGGAAGAGGGACATGAAATCCTTCCTCGGGGTCTCAGCCATGCCGGACGGAGAGGAGAGCTCCACAGGCCAATGGCGACTCGGGAGAGGACATTAGCGTAGCTCTGAGCCCTGAGCCAGGTGTGGCTGGGCACTGCGGACTGGTACTGGGCCTGGGATGGGGATTCCTGGTGTTTCCGATTTGCCTAAGAGAACTCACACCTCTCTGCTACAACACGGACACAGGTGTTTTAAGAATTTAGTTAAATAATAAATGAAGGAGAAGCTCTGTGTGGTAGACGTTCATGATGCTCAGTGTCTCTGCCACAGAGATGGGGGTGCTGGCCGGAAACCCACGGACGCCCTCTGTCACCCACGGTCGAGGCCAGGGCGGTGACTGTGGAGACCGAGTCACAGGCTGTGTCCAGGGCCCTGCATTTCCTCCTGAATGGCAGGCAGCCCGTCCGAGTGATAGGCTACTTGTTTAAATTAATCTGTGTTCCCTTGGATAAGAGTTGCTTTGGATAAGAATGCCGATGCTCTTGTGCGTGGCTGGTCGCTGTTTGTCATCTGTATGTCCACTTGAGCAGACACAGCACCCTGCACGTGATTCTCAGACCTTATACTGAGCTCTTCCCTTCTGGAGATTTCAGGGGTGGCTTTTCTCCAGCCCCTTGATTTGCATAGTTGCGAAAGTAGATTTTATCCTGTTTTCTCGGATAGTCTGGATGTTACACAAAGTGTTAGAACCCAAATTAATCATTAGAATCATTAGGAAAGAAGTGGGATATGCTTATCCTAATTTTAAAAGGTTCAATTTCTGTTTTTTAGTTCTGGTTTTAAGTTCCATTTCCTCACAGATTGTTCTTGTGTCTAAAAATTGGGCTAACTGCTTGCGTACATCAGTGGGAACTCGGGAGTGAGGCTTCCACAAGAAAACTGCTTTCCTATTGTCCTTGAGCCTCCTTCTCGGAATCCATTCTTGTCCCTTGAGCGCCATTTCTGGTGAGTTGGGAAGGAGCCCTACAAACATCAAGAGATCTCAGCGCTCTTCACTTTTAGTATTCAAATATGGGACAAGGTGGTCAAAAGCATCCAAAGTAATTGGTTCATTTGAGTAGCAGGCTTGAATGATACAGAGTTCCTCTTTCCCTCTTACCTGTGCATGTGCATGGCCTGGCACAGCTGGCACGGTCGTCCCAGCGCCATCCTAGACAGGGGCTTTTAGTCTGGCAGCTCCATGGCCCGAGACGGTAGCTCTGACTCCTGTCAGTATCTCTGCAGTTTAATTTTTAAGATGAAGGAGAGAAAAGTGAGTTGTGTTCCTGTTCAGGGAACGCATTGACAATTGTTTTTGTTCTGCTCTCCATTTTGTAGGGTGGAATTTCCTCCGTGTCTTCACACAACGAAGGGCGTGTGTTGTACACTCTTTTTTTCTTTTTTTTGAGAACTTTGTAGATCAGGCTGCCTCTGAGCTCACTATGTAGCCCAGGCAAGCCTGGAACTCAGCAATCCTCCTGCCTCTGCCTCCCGAGTGCTGAGATGACAGGCGTGAGCCACCACGCCCAGCACTGTGGTATGTGGTATTGATGGCTGGTGGGCGTGAGTCTCCACGCCCAGCATTGTATGTGGTTACTGGGGATCGAACTCTGGGCCTTGCACTTGCGAGGCAGGCGCCGGGACCACTGAGCTAACCCTCCGGCCTACACTCTTTTTTTAGTATGTATCAGCACATGCTTGCAGTACATAGTGACTACGCCCATCACATCACACTTTGTTCTGACGTGACCGGCATCGAACCAGCACTGCAGAATCACACAGCTTCACTAAGTGTCTGCTTCCATGGAGCAAGGGCTTGTGCGTTGTCCACATAGCCAGCCGCGCCTACTGACGTCCTCAGCACCTTCCAGGCCTCAGATAGTGCTGGGCTCATTGGTTTGTGCTGACACCTTCTCTCTGAAAAGGTGTCCAGTGAGGAAGAGAAAAACAAGCTCGGTCGTGATGGGAAGCCCCCTGGCACACGGCTCACTCAGGAGAGCAGGGGTCTGGCTGGCGGCTCCACCGTGGGCTCTCGCAGCAGGAAAAGTCACCACATCTGGGGAGGGGACACACTTCCCAGAGACGGCAGCCAAGGAGGGGCGGAAACGCTCTGACTCCTTTTCTTCCGTGACGCTGTGTCCCAGCTGCACCAAAGGCAGGGTGGAGCCCGCATCCCGATATGACAGAAACAAACTAGTTCAGCGGAAGTTGCGCAGCCTGTGGGACTCTCCTCTCTGCCGCCAGCCTGCGGGGCTGAGCATAGTGTCAGTCAGTCAGTTAAAGTGAATGTCTGGGAAGAGAATTAATCCATTTTATCCCCTGGAAATAACCTTTGAGGAGGATTTAAGAAAAGGAAATTGACGCTTTTAATAACAACTAGATTTGGGGACAAATTTTTTGCTAATTCTTCACTTTTTTGTCATATGAGTATGTGTCAATAATCGAATGCCTTGAGGTATAATTATTAAAACTTATGGAGTAGGAAACATTTTAAATCTAAACTTGTCCTTTTACTGTTAAGGGCACTGAGAAGACTTAACTGAAAAGGACCCCAAATAAATTCTAGTGGTGTCATCACCGTAAGTAGTACTGTAAGAGCTCAGACTGGATTTTGATGTTAAGTGTTGTGCCCTTATCTCACTCATGGGGCCAAGTATCACTGAAAACGGGAAGTGGCTTAAGCCAGGCAGTTTAGTAGTCTAATTAAAGAGTGTCACAGAGACGAAGGTAATGTAGGACCAGAAGGAAAAGTGATACTTCCAGCGTAGAGACAGCAGAAATTCCTCGGAGGACAAATAGTCATGATGAAGAAAGAGAACCAGGAGGGGCAGCCATCTGGGGAGAAGAGCCAAAGCTAAAATTGGCAAACATCGTTCTGGGAAGAGAGCAGGATCCTTCCTAACTGGTTATCAGTGCTTTTGGCCAGAGAAATTTCACTGGTGACCTGTGCTGGTGTGGAAGGGGGTTCCAGTCCCGACCATGGCGGGTGAGGGGTGAATATGAGGGAGATGGGGCAGAGACAGAAATGTGCATGCCTCTTCCATGATGCCCAGCTTTCAGTAGAAGGAAATATCAGGCCTACAGGAGAGTGACGGTTTGTTATTTTCTACAGAGGTGTTTCCCTCTAGTTCTAAGGATTGGAGAATTGTGGACATTAACATACATCACTGTGATGTTCTTGTGTCTTTCCAGCTCCATTCAGAAATCTTGAAGAATACATTTCCTTGTCCCTAGTGTTCAGTACCATGGCCAGAGCACTTAGCCCTAAGTGAGGAAGGAATGAAAGAAACTCACATGCACGCTGTCATCAAGTTGCTATTTGCAGGATGCCGGGCCTCGGCCCCCACGTGGACCTGGCACCTGCTGTCTGTAGAAGTATTCAGCTTAAATGCAGAAAGGGACGCGCACAAGTCTTAGGTTGTCTTTTCTTTAGTTCTCTTGACAGAGCAGTCTCTCCCGATAAGCGTGTCCACTGCTCTTGTTCACGCTCTGGCCGCTCGGAATCCCTGATGGATGCCCAGCCCGGATCTCTCCTCTTCAGTCCCCTCAGCATCTTGCTACACCGTCAGGCTCAAAAATGAGGTGCCTCGGGCGCCATTTATCAGAGAACTCACTTTCCAGAACTTCCTGTTCCATACTTGATTGAAAAGAAATGAATCGGGTCTGTGTTTCCAAAAAGGATTCTTTCTAAGACAAGATCCCCCCTCACGTGAATAATTACATGCCGTGCAGACTCTGAGAGTTCAGTGTCAGATGAACCTAAGAAGCGTCACCAGTGTCCACTGCTAAGCCCCACAGGCCCTGCTCCCTGGCATGTGCCCAGTAGTAATGTGTGGACCCCACACGACTCCCACCATTCAGTTTTCTGCTTCTAGAGAGCTGGTAATTTATGATTTGCACAAATGAGTGATGAAAGTCTAAAACATACATTAAACTTCACGATCTGTGGAGGAAAGCAGGACAAGGAATGAAAATTGATGACCTGCCTCCCCGTGGGTCCAATAACATGATTTATCAGCCAGCGAGTAGAATGGTATAGTTAGGAAGGGATATTACAGTGCAGGTGTTTCCTACATTGAAAAATGGGTTTATTAACGGCGTGCTTATGAAGAGTGCTCTAATCTGGGATTGTCACTATATTTAATTAACTAGTCAACCATTCAAGATGTGTGAGGCTTTGGCCAAGAAGGGAGCAATAATCAACTTTTGGTTTCACTCTGTCCTAGCTAAGGAGAGGTTGGTTACAAGCCTCTGAAAGCACAGTCGAAACTGTAGATCAATATTTCATCTTCGGTTACTCATCTACTAAGAGGAAATACACTCGTGTTTTCCTGCTCTGCTTTGGCCTTTGTGTGTGTAATTTCCAAAGTGTGCAGGGGAGGTGTGAGTTGGAAAAAGAGTGTGAAGTACTTTGTGTCACACCCTGTCGCAAGTGTGCAGCTGGTGCTGATCACTGGAGGTCCGATGGATAGTTCGGTACCAAGGACATCGGGCGTGTTGTTAGGACGGGGTTAGAGACTTTGAGGCATAATGACCCGCCTGTTTTCCATCTCTTCTGATGCCACTGATGAATGAGTCGGCTGTGTTGAAGAACGCCAGAGGGGAACAGCAGGCATCACACTCGCGTGTGCCCATTCATGCCATCGTCAGCACGATCAGAGGAAGTACCAAGGGGTGTGCAGTGTGGAGCGGAATGGCTTACGGATTTCACTTTGTAGAAAAGCTGGTGGAACCTAAAGACAGCGAGAGCTCTTGTGTAAAACAAGACATTTTTCTTTCTCTCGCACGAAAGCAGGGTTCCTTTCACGAGCAGCGGCCCTCCCCGGTGTCCTCCTGAAGGCTGAGCCTGGAGCACAGGAGCACAGCTGGCTGCGCCCCTCCACCGGGACCGAGCGTCCGGTCCTGCTGCGGGTCGCGCTGCCGGTCTCCAAGGCTCCGTTCTGTGAGGCCCGGCGGCCCCGGAGACCCGCCCGCCTCTCCCGGAACGGAGCTCGGGACAGTGTGTGCTGGACGTGATGGTCCTAGGGAGAGTCTAGCAGACCCATTTCTGCCTTTGTTCCCATGATCACTCTCCTGCAGGTGCTGCTCAGAGTCGCTTTTGAAGCTCTGCTCTCAGAAAGTCAAGTTCATTGAGCCAAGTGGGGTCAAAAGGCAAAACTTGTGCTTTTCCATAGGGTGAACTCTTCTGACACATGGCCTCAAAGTTCATGAGCTAAGGCGTTAGCTGTGTCTTAGTTAGGAATATATAACAAAACCATATTCCCAAGCTGTCAAACAATCACGCAACTTCATTGTATTTCTCAGAACATGCGCATGTAGTGACAACCCGAGGACTAGGGAACATTCACAAGTGAGATGCGTGTCCAGACGGAATGCTGGGCTTTTCACGGAAGTGCTCGGAACCATGGTCAGGGGGGATCGGCACTGTTCTAGGACAGCGGCTCTTATGCAATGCTTGTGACTCAGTATTTCTCAAAAGACTTGTCAAAATGAGCCACCAACATCATTATCTGTTACAATATGATCCAAACCAAAATTGATAAACTGAAGTAAAAATCTACATGTTTTCTATAAGTGACTTTAGAAATACATCCTGCAAATTTATGTATTTGTAAAAATGCCAGAATAAGTGCCAGGGACTTAGCTCAAGTGATAATGCACCTACCTTGGAAGCCCAAGGGCCTGAGTTTGATCCCTAGTACCACCAAAACAAACAAAAATGAAAGAATAAAAATATAGATGTACACAATATTATATAAAGAAATTCTGATGTACTGTAATATTCAACAAATAACTGATTATAGCCACCTGAACTCTTTTATCACATTGTTTCATGCTTTAAAAATTGTAGCTTCGGGCCAGAGGGTTAGCTCAGTGGTTTGGTGCCTGCCTCGCAAGCACAAGGTCCTGAGTTCAATCCCTGGGTGACCACATACAGTGCCTGGTGTGGTGGCTCACGCCTGTAATCCCAGAACTTGGGAGGCAGAGACAGGAGGATTGCTGAGTTCGAGGCTTGCCTGGGCTACATAGTGAGCTCAGAGCCAGCCTGAACTACAAAGCGAGACCCTGTCTCAAAAAAAAAAAAATTGTAGCTTCAATATTTCTTATCCTCTTTCTTTTAAACATTTTCCCATAAAATTTTAACATCGAGCAGAGTTGACATAATGTATATGAATAGCCCTCAGATATTCTAGATTCAGGAAGTAATTTTTTGATAAAATATTTATCTATATTTTAGTCTTATAACTTTCTTTGGTGTCTCATATTTTGCAGTATTTCTTGAGATGACTTAAACATGCAAATTTATCTTTGAGATTAGTTTTTACTTTGAAATCTTATATACACATTTCCAGGAATTAACACATTGACATGATATAAATGTCACTGTTAATATATTGACTAGGTATTGAAACGTTTCCACAAAGACAGTAAAGAGAAAATTGGTTAATCTTTAATATTTAATAATATGCTTAAGAAACAGTTTTCTATAACTGGAATAAAGGTGTAAATCAGAAAAAAACAAAAGAAAATTTATTTGCATTTATTATTATTACTTTGTCAGTAAACTCTTTTTACAAGATTTTAGTATTATATGACTATTTTGACTCTTTTGCAGTGAGTATGTCAATGTTAACCTGACAACACATAAAACAAGGTAAACATAGTTTTATACTCCACAGTAGTGGTTATTTGATTTCTTTCTAAAACATTCTGCTTGTTTTAATAAATATAATTTTCAATATAAAATACAATAAACCTTTAACTACACAAACCATCTGATGAGTATGTGGGAAGAATAAGGAAATTAATTATTAAGCACATAAAATGAAGAATAGTTCCCCAGGACAGGAGACTTCAAAAAAAGAGAGGTTTTCAAGTGTTTAATAAAAGATTAACTGCAACAATCTATGTTTATTGAGGCTCAATAATACACTATAATTTATTGACATACTCCCCATCTATTTTTAATATCTTGGTAAAACATTTCGGTAAAATTAGGCCTCAAGTTCTCTTTCTTAAAAAGAGAAAATCGGTGATTTCTGTTAATACATGGTATCACATGCACAGTTAAAAGAGAACTACTCCTCTTTTTATCATGTCAGACTATAACATGGTGAGCATTCACTGTTTTAAGTGCTCGTATGTATCAGCGAGTATTCCAGTCTGTGACCTCATTCATTACAGGCCAAAGGTGGAGATCAGTTCTTATCCTTGATGGAGGGATCATCCTGGATCAGGGTAGAGGCCCCCAGGGTTTCCAGTCTTGTGATCCTCAGATGATCGATAAGAAGGAAGGAGATCCTTGAATTGTAGTTCAGATAAAAAGAGTCGTGGAAGAGGGATAGACTGGGATTTTTACCTTGGGATGGAAAAGTAGTGAGTGAGACCCTGATACGAAATCACAGCTGGAATCGGGTTCTGTTTCTGCCACTTCCTATGTACTTGCAAAAAACTTTTAGTGTCAGGGAAATGGTGATATCTAATGCATACTTGCTCTGGTGATAACCAACCCCCTGGTCTTTGTCAAGGTGGATAGCTCCAGGATTCTTCAAAGGCACCTAACTCATAGTTTCTGTGGGGACACCATTTCAGTATCTTTAGGAATAAGAGCTAAGTCATAGTGTCTGAGGAGAGATCCAATTCATAATTTCTGTGGTGAAATTTAGTTCCCAGTTTCTGGGGAATGCCTAACTCGTAGATTCTGTGGAGACAGCTCAATTATTTTCATGGACGTGTCTACCTCACTGTTGCTGGGTGTTACCTAATTAATTTTCTTTGGAGATGCTTAATTCATTGTTTCTGGGGAGATATCTAACTCGTTTCTTTTGTGGAGATAGCTAACTAACGTGTCTGTGGTGATACCACACTCAGTACTCTGGAGATTTCTAATCCTGATGTTCTTATTTTCATTGTTCCTGTGGAGATACCTAACTCATCGCTTCCGTGAGGCCTCTCTGGAAAGCATGTAGAGCATGCCCGAGGGACGGCGCTCTGTCCCAGTGCGAGGCGCCTGGCGGCCACAGCGCACTGCACTAAGGCGGAGCCTGTTCCTCCTGGCTGTGATGGTCCCTCATCTCTGCGCGAGAGCAGCCCCTGCTGCTGTAAGCCCATTACGACTGAGAGTTCATTGGTGCTGTTAAATGGCGGAGGTATGGAAAAAAATCAGGGTTAGGGCTGCCCATGTGCGGCCCAGAAAGTGGCAACAGTGTGACTGGAAGTTCTAGAAACAGCAGGGGTCCCCCTGCCAGAGGCCTCGGGCTGCCTCCTTAGCACGTCTGCCTGGATGGAAGTTACCTATTTTCTGTTCTGGTTTCTTGTTATAAATAAATGGAAACTGTCCTCTAGCCAAAAGAAGCTCTTCTGGTACAGTTGATTTTTTAAAATTTTGAAAGAGGACTTGGAGGAACTTTATAATATGCAGTGTAATATCATGGAGAAAGTACTTCTTCCTAGAAAACACATCTTCCTCTCTCTCCTTGCTTGTCTCACACACCACCCAAAATGAAGCTGTTTGAAACATGGCTGGCACTTCGTCTTTAATTTCTCATTCCGTTTCTGGATCTGTAGTTTCCTCTCTGGTTTTCAGAATGTTTTGGAGAAGAAATCTTCACTGCAGGAGAAATACTGATACCTGAGGTTCAGCAAGCGTCATTGTACAGCGTCTCCTTTCCCGTGCTTTCTTCACAAGAAAGACACCATGTAGAATTCCTCAGTGGGTGTGAGGTTCTTGAGTTTCTTCTTATTGTCTCATTTTTCTTTCTCATTCAAATCAGAGCAATGTAAGTTTATAGTTTTAGAACACTTCTTAGAACTGATTTGCATTACTCAAGAGGAAATCACAAGACTTGGGTAAGCGGTGTGGAAACTAGTATCCATGCTCCAGGGTAGAGCAGAGCGCAGGGTTCAAACTGGCTCCCAAATCATTGTGAGCTTGTCTCATGGTTCTGGAAAACTGAGTCCATTGTCAATTCACCTGTGTCTACAGGTAGATGTGTGGATATACTTTTCCATTCTCTGTGACTTGTGTCATAGTCCTCGTTTCTAAGTATGGACATTTCCACTGTAGCTGACTGAGCCTGCGGGCTCTCAAGGTAAAGGGACACAGGACTGTATCTTTTCTGTTTTCTGCAAAGGGAAAACACATCACAGCTTTTGTTAGGCTCCCAACATGGTGTCATGAATGGACCTGGGAAGAGACCAGTACCACTGGCTTGGGGCCCCTTGCCAACTAAATGCAGCGTGTCACCCTTTACACTTTGTAAACAGACATTTTGGATATTTAGTTAGTAAATTCCTGGATTTTCACTGCTCATTTGCAAATGCAGCACTTTGTACTACGACAGCTATGAGCAAATAGGCTGTGTGGTGTCTGTCATTCAGGAGCCTAAACTAAAATCATTAGGTGGGATGAGTAACGTGCTATCACACAGATGGCATTGGTGGTCTAATAGTTGCCATGGAAATGCTGTTGGTAAGATCCTACAGAGGTGGTTGGGCAGAGCTTTGGCTGGTAGAACTGAAGAACAGGGCACCCTAGTGCACCCTGAGCAGTGGGAAGAGCCCCCAGACTCCCTGTCTAACTGCATCAGTCAGTTGAATCTGGCACCATCCCTTCCACTGGTTCAGATGTCACATCGTTTATTGGCCCCAAGACCTTAGGAGTGAGGAAGACTGTATCACATGTAGGAGAGAGAGGGCTTCTTTCCTTCTAACAGGAGGAGTTGCTTGAGCTTCCCACCTGCCCTGACTGATCTAGGCCCCTATTTTCTCCTTAAAGGAGAACAGTTTTGGTCCACTTTGCAAGTTTGTTTGGTGAGTTAATGGATGGAGTACGTGGAAGAGAGAAATCAGTCTGTAAGTCTGCATGATACTCTGTTGCTGCCACCGTGGTGAGGGTGAGGGTGATGATGATCATGGTGATGCTGATGCTGATGACATCATGATGATGGTGGTGAAGATGGTGCTGTTGGTGATGATGGTGATGATGATGGTGGTGATAGTGATGATGGTGATGATGGTGGCGATGACAGACATGGTGATTATCTGATTGATGATGGTGATGATGAGGGTATTTATGGCCATGATGATGGTGGTGAAGATGGTGCTGTTGGTGATGATGGTGATGATG
>PVIC010026249.1:0-24673 GCA_004025085.1 Thryonomys swinderianus | reverse complement strand
AACAATCAACACCGCATACCACAATGCTGGACGTGGTGGCTCACGCCTGTCATCCCAGCACTCCGGAGGTAGAGACAGGAGGATTGCTGAGTTCGCGGCGGCTTGCCTGGGCACCATAGTGAGCTCAGGGCCAGCCTGAACTACAAAGCGAGACCCTGTCTCCAAAAAGCAAAAAAAAAAAAAAAAAAAAAAAAAAAAAAAAAAAAAAAAAAAAAAAAAAAAAAAAAAAAAATTTCTTAAGTTCTGATAGTACTTATTTTGGAAAAATCAGTAGCTAATCCATGACTTTTTCCTATACTTCTGCTTTCTAAATGAAAGCAAAATAACTTGAAATATGAATGGACAAACTTTAAATCTGTTGACTTTTTAGAAGCGAGGAATTTTTGTAAAGGGAAGGTCCCTGCTTTCAGGGGAGCCAGCAGATTGGGAGGCGAACTTTCCTAGCATAGGAGCAAACTGTCAGCCCTCTGTGTTCCAACATGGCATTCCACTGTCCTGTCAAGTTTTAAAGAAAATGCAACTCTATGAGATATATTCTTTTTAAAAATTGATTTCAGTGTTACATTTTATATATGCATTATGAATGCATTAAACATTGACACATGTATATGATACATCACATTGTGCAATATATTCTTCAGATAGTCCACAGAAAAGATCATTTATTCCACTTGAAATGTGAAAAATGGGAACAAGTGGCACTTATTTGGCTGTTAGGGAAAAAAAATTAAAAACTAAATTTTAGCATCAAAATACTGACATCTGATCTTTAGAGGTTACAGCAATTACATATCAAAGTCTCTTTCCTGTAAGATTTTTTTTTAAGTCAATCTCATGGCTTCATTTTTGTAATGTTATTGATCACCAGGATAGAACTAAATAACATCATTTTGAAGAACAGATTTTTTCCTCTCATTTCCCAATACATTTTTCTCTTCTTTTTCCCCCACAAAAAGCTTTAAAAACAAACTCCCTGAAGAACCAGAAGCAGGAGCAAGCAGGGTGGTTTGGCTACAGACCAGAGTAGCACAATGGGATTTTGCTTCCTTTCTGTTCACTGCTTCCTCGATCCCTCTGACATACACAAAGCTCTGCATGACTTTCTGGTTTCAGGCTCCAGTTTTACAATTTTTCCACTGTGTGTTGGGAAGAATAGAAATGCAAAATTATATCCCCTGAAACAATTATATTGTTTGGGGGATATAGGAAGAAGGAGAGTTACAAGGATGAGTTTTTCTTCAAAAAAAAGAGGCTGTTATGTGCCACCATACCCATCCTTTGCTACATCGTGAACCCCTCAACATTTTTTATAACTCTTATTTAATTTTGCAAAGAAGTAGCTTAACCACTGAGAAAATTGTGCAGAGGGGAGAAAATTTCCTCCTGATGAGGTATTATGCTCAGCGGAGACACAGTTGTGCACTGTGTCACTCGTTTCTATCTGCTATTTTCGCTCCCTTTGGCACACTCCACTTCACAGACACCCAGTAAGTCACTGGCTGGAGACTTTGGCTCATCTAGAAGTGGAGAAAGGGTGATCTCAGCTCTAGTCACGGAAGGTAATAGAGTCGGGAACGAAGGTTTCGATATTGCTTCAAGGAAGTTGCAAATGACTAATGCCATGACTAACAGTAACGTCTAAAAAAAAAAGTATAGCTCTGCACTTCAGGAAGAAAGAGTGACCTTCTTGGCGTGGAAGAGGAGGCAAGAGGGCGGACGACTCTTTTGCGAAGAAGATTTCAGAACAAATAGACTTATAATGTTGGTATTTAAATGCAATTTACTCATTCGCTTCAGCAGATAAAGTCTTAATACATGTGTCATCTGTGGGCAGAGCCTGACGAATTATAAGCATTAATTTGTTTGAAATAATTTGAAAAAGAACAGTTTTATTAAACACTGCAGTCATCTAAGTAAAAATTAAAAATAAATCTCTTTATCTCATAAAATAATCTCTGCCTACAGGTCTTTTTTTTTTGTAATAGACTATTTTTTAAGAAAGTAGTTTTAGGTTCACAGCAAAACTAAGTAGATGGTACTGAGATTTCACTCAGACTTCCTGCTCTCACATGTAGAGTCTCCCAACTATCAACATCACTTTTCAGAGTGGTAGGTACATCACAGGTTGATGAACACACATTGACACATCACTACTGCCCCAAGTCCACAGTTTACATAGGTCTCCTCCTGATGCTGTGCATCCTGGGGGTTTGGAAAAATGCATAATGACATAGATCCCAGTGAAAACATCATGGAGAATAGACTTACTGCCCTAGACCCTGTTCTGCCTACTCATGCCTCCCTCTGCCAAATTACTGGTGTATCTTTTTTTTTTTGATGTTTAAGTTTAAAATATTTAAAATAAGGTGCTTTGTAAAAAGAGGCCCTTCCTCAAATGCTAGAACCAAGAAAACTGTGGCACTAAGTACGGCTCTGCTCCCTATTTGCCCCATTACACCCAAGTGCCTGTCCCGACGGTATCAGTTTGCAGTGCGGACAGTAGATGAGCTAGATGATTTGGGGATGTGCAACCCTTACGGGCCCACTTCTTTCTGTGATTCTGCTTAATATCAGGCCTTAAATGAGATGAAAAATGATTTGGATGTAACCATGTGCTGCTTTGTTTCCCTGGAGACTTAATTGAATGAAATGGTGTCAAACATTAAGCATGGTAAAACTTAACACTTTAGGAGTATCAGTTTAGAGCAAAATTTCTTACTGGAATCTCAAGAGTGAGAATCTATAATCATGGTTGAAATCTTATGCATAGTATGTGAATATTTTTGGAAGGGGGTTCCTAATTTATATTCCAAGACTTAGGAATTAAGTACAGTGTTTGACTCCAATAATAACTTTGAAAAAATAAATTTTCATTAGCATTTTATGCTTTGATTTCACCGACACTCATTCAAAGATAGCCACATGTTTGAAACCTAGATATTTAATCCACTCATCTTTCTCTATGTGGTTGAGATGATTACTTTCATTAGTCTTAGAATAAATTTATTATAATATAAGCAGATACTTCCTGCCCTACCAGGAAGTGGAGCATAATCTCTTACCATACCACATTTAAGAGAGACTTAGTTACTTGTTTCTAAAGCATAGACTAGAGCAAAGGAAAAACAATAACTTTTCAGTGGAGAAACTTGGGTAACCTTGCATCATCCAGATGATGAAAATTAATACCACTAGTGATGTGAGTTATCCTCATATATCCCCTAATATAATGTGATGAGAGGGGCACTTTGTAACACTCTTCCTGGACACACTTGCTTTCAGTATAGCCATGAGAGAAACATCGGACAAATCAAGCTTGGAGGAGTTTCCACAGTCTCTCACTTTAGCATTCTTCAGTACTGTCAAATCATGAAAAATAAGGAAAAACTATAAACTGTTAGAGACCAGAGGAGAATGGGTATATATGACAGCTAGATTCAGTGTAGTTTCCTGGGTTGGATTCTGGATCAAAAAACTCTATTATTTGGATTCTATAAAATCCTCCAAAATTAAGAGTTAGTTTGTATAGGTTGGTTAAATCTAAAAAGATATCTGAAGACTCAGGCCTCACTTTTCTCTTTAGCTAACCAGAACAATTGTCACCTTATTTTCCTTTAATCTTACGAACTAAATCCCCTAATAGAATTAGTAGTGCTCCATTATGACATATGACATATGACATGTCTCATTGTCTAATGATTTTTAATTGGGCTTCCTGGGCCCAGACTGTGAGGTTTGAAGATAGAGTCTACCACTAAAGTAATCACTGGTTAGGTCAACACATTACATGCTCTTTCTGAGCTCTCATTCCCTCATTTTAAAACTGTTTACCAGGCCGGAGATTTAGCTCAGTGGTTCCAGTGCCTGCCTTGCAAGCGCAAGGTCCTGAGTTCGATCCTGGTAACCACATACAATGCTGGGCATGGTGACTCACACCCACCAGCAATCAATACCACATATCACAGTGCTGGGCGTGGTGGCTCACGCCTGTCATCCCAGCACTCCTGATCAGAGACAGGAGGATTGCTGAGTTTGAAGCTTGCCTAGGCTACATAGTGAGCTTAGGGCCAGCCTGAACTATAAAGCAAGACCCTGTCCCCCCCCCCCAAAAAAAACAAAACCAAAACCAAAAACAAAACTGTTTACCTACTTCTTAGGACTTTTGTGAGCATATTTTTTTTTAAATTTTGGTTTTATTTTTGGATTTTGGAGAAAGGGTCTTACCATGTAGCTCAGAATGCCATTGAACTCCCTGTACAGTCCCAGCTGGCCTTAAACTCTCTTCCTGGGATCGTAGGCCTCTATCACTACATCCAGCAAGTGAGCGCAGAATTTCAAGTCACATACTTAATGGCTTACAACTAAGGCATGCTGTTTGGACTTATGAACTTTATGACTTGTCTCTTTCTTGGTATAGTTCTGTACATCTTGTTTATACAGCCTCAGTGTCTTTTTTGGTACAGTGTACCTTGTTTCTACAGTGCTGTAATTTTTGCTGTTGTACTGTACAGAACAGTACTGTAGCTTTATGTTCTGTTATACATTATAGTAATACATGTAAGAGTTATAAAAGCAAAGTACTCCAGTTAGAGTTTTCTTTGATCATTTCTTTGTTCTGAATATTTTAACATATATCTATTACAACTCATCTTTTAGTGACCAGTCCATTTGATGACCTAATTGTAAGAATGGAATTTGGTTGTTAAATGATATGTATCTATATTCAAACTGCTTAGAAGAATGCCTTAGTAAGAACTCAGTAAATGACAGTGGTGATACTGATATCTCCAAATCATGTACTTATAATACTTCATAAACATTTACTTACTTGTCTGTACTTCTTTTAGATGTTGAGAATTTTGAGGAGAAAACTTTAGTTTATCATTTTATCTCCATGTCTGTTGAGTAGTGAGTAGTCAATAAGTATTCAGTAATTGTTGTTCAAGTGTATGCTTAGTTTCCTGACTTGTGTTTTGGATTTGGGTGTAATATATCTACTGACAAATTGCAGGCTTAGGTGGGAGATAATTATCAGTTAATTGACACTTTCAAATGCTCTCTTTAGGTTCAATTATGGATGCAAAGACAAATGTATACCTAAGATCTCTACTCCTCCTCCCACCTGCTGCCAAACCTACTAGTATATATACTCCAATGTATGTTCATTTGAATTTATATGAAAATGATAAAACTCTAGATTAAATCTTGCTGAGTACAAGTGCTTGAACTCTAAGAAGATAGAAGTTATAACAAAACAGGTCAATGTAAGAGGATGTAGAATTCCATCTGTGTGGAACATGCAGTTCACCTATTTTCCTGCAGAGGATGAGAGATTAGCTAATTTTTAAAAACTGCAAACCTTGCTAGAGACTTACATTCTTTTGGAGGCATCACATTGCCTTGTGTTTTCAGATTTCTCATGGTCCTATACTGAAATTTGCAGAAGTGGTGAATCAAGTACTTCTCTAGAGAAAAGCAAACCGGTGCCAACTGTTTTTAGGCATTGTAAAAGTAGTTTTGTTTCACCCTTTTCATGAAGTTCATTCATTATCAAAAAAGAATTTTAATAATTTTAAATATCTAATCACATGTGTAAAGTCTTTTTTTTTAATGTGTTGAGAAATGAGTGTGGAAACTTGAAAAGGGCCCTGATGGAGCTTAGTGGTAGTGATCATCGCTAGCACCCATGAAGTTCAGGGTTTAATTCTCAGCACCACAATCAGAAGTAGAACTGAGTTTGGCTTTGAATTAAATATGACACTGGTAATATAAACTACTGGAAGGATAACAAAAAAAAGGGGAAGAGGATAAAGAATTTACTTGAATTCTTGTTCACATTTGACAATATCAAGTTGCATCCTTTGAGATGCCCCTTAAGTACTATCCATAGGAAAAACATTTTATTCAATATATGCAGATCATATTTAATACGTTTCCCCCATACTCTTCTCTCAGTAACAAGAGGGTGTGCTGTGAATAGGGAGGGCATTGAAAATGACTTTGCCTGGCCCAAGGATACTGTCATGTGTTTGGTAACATAATCGCGTCTCCCTAACTCCCCAAGTTTTTTCAGGGTGAACCAGAAGCCATGCCCACATACTTGCTATCTATTTGGAAGTCCAGGTTCTACTCACATAATTAGACACCTGCACTATAATGCTTTATCTTGTGCTGTTCGAATAAAAGGGATGTAAGAGTAATATGTGTGTGTACTGTTACCATTTTATCCAAGGCTGTAAATTACCATGAACTAGAAGAGAGGGTTGGGAGCACCGTCCTAATTTGGGGGAAGCAAACTACTTGACAGTAGCTGATACGGCTAATTCTTGAACCCTGCTTTTCAGATTGAGTTGCTCAGGGTTGTAACTCACTAGATTTGGCTCATGGAATTCCAGATGCTCTGGTAATTACTGTTCAAGACTACATTTACTGTACTCATTTGTCCTTTTAAAATACTTTCATTCCTCATTTGGTCTCTTTCACCCAGTGTTTAGGGGTTATAAGTTTTATGAGTAAAATTTAGTTTTAAATGGGTGAAAATTTAGCTCCTGCAACCATGGTGCTTGCTAATCATAAGTTCATAAAAAAGTGAACATACTGGGTCAGAGAGCCAGGATTAAAATGTGATGCGTTTGAGGAAAATAAATTAAAAAGGTCTGGTACAAAGCTTGCACTGTCAAGCTTTTTCTCTGCCATCTGTCATCTGAGGCAAAAACCTGTGCCCTCCTGTGTACCCAATTGCAATGTATCTCTTCTATCTAAAGCCAGATAATTACAAGGTTCCATAGTCCCTTGGCAGATTGAATAAGGGGTTACTTTAACTTCTTTTCATAGGCCCTAGATGTATATTATGTTCTCTAAAGATGTTCCACAGCTCTGTACGAAGCCCGACTAGAAGCACTATATAAATTAATAACTGTGTAACTAACGGTAACCTCAGATTGGCTCAAGAGCACATAGTGTGTGGTTATCATTAGGATGTGGGATGACTATGATTTTGTTTTTCATAACCTACATTAAGAAGTATCACTTGCAAATCAAGTAGTAGACACTCATCGGGTGCTTCTGCCCCAACATAAAGTACATACAGTCATGTAAATAGCATGCTTTTGTTGTGGAGGCTTGGAAGATGGGGACCAGGTCATTTCACAGTAATTATGAGATTTTAACTCAAGATAATATATATATATATATATATATACACACACACATATACATATACATATATATGATGACAGAGAATTATAGAAAGAGCATGAAATGGGAAGCATACTAATATAGAGGAGGAAGGAGATTGAGAGACGGAAAGGGGTTGATGGGGGAAATAAAGTATGTTATGTACATGTAGGAATGTGCCAAAATGAAACCTACTAGTCTAAATAATAAGCACTAATAAAACAAAGGTGGACTCATAGCTGCCTTTTGACATATAAAGTAAGATTAATTTTCAAGTCATAAAACAAGATTACTGAGAGTAGCAAATCTACTCAATGCCACAGTAAAGAGGAGCTTGCAAAGCATCCTGATTTTGTGAAAAGTTCTAAGTTTTTGTGGTAAAAGAATGATCAAAATAATTTAGGGGCCGGGCATAGTGGCTCACACCTGTAAACCCAGCACTCGGGAGGCAGAGGCAGGAGGATTCCTGACTTTGAGGCTTTCTGGGCTACATAGTGAGCTCAGAGCCAGCCTGAACTACAGAGCAAGACCCTGTCTCAAAAAAAAAAATAATTTAAGGGATGGTAAGTGCCAGCGGGGTTGCTGACTCTAAGTCTGGAAATCACTTGGCTGAGCAGAGGTAAGCACTAGTGAAGAGTACACTTATGGCTTTGCTGGAGAAGGAACAAAATAAAATATTTTTATTCTGTGGGATAAACAATTTTAAAAGTCTTTAAAAATTATAAAATTAAATTTTAAAAGTCTTTAAAAATTAAAAATTATACCGACTCCTCAGCCTCACCAAAACAAATTGGCATTCAAATATACATAATGTAAGTGCTAATTTTTTTCTTTTTTCTTTTTGTTTTTTGAGACAGGGTCTCACTTTGTAGTTCAGGCTGGCTCTGAGCTCACTATGTAGCCCAGGCAAGCCTTGAACTCAGCAATCCTCCTGTCTCTGCCTCCCGAGTACTGGGATTACAGGTGTGAGCCACCAAGCCCGGTGCTGTGGTATGTGGTATTGATGGATGGTGGGCGTGAGTCTCCACGCCAAACATTGTATGTGGTCACCGGGGATCGAACTCAGGACCTTGCGCTTGTGAGTCAGGCGCCGGAACCGCTGAGCTAACCCTCCCGCCCGTAAGTGCTAATTTTTGATGTGTTTTGACCACTGCATATACTTCCATGTATCCACCCTCACTGTCAAGATATAGAACAATTTTATGACCTACGATGTTTCTTGCTACTATTCTGAGTCGTCTGCTTTCTACCCCTGCTCACAATTATTTACCTTTTTTGTTGGTAGAGATTATATTTGTCTTTAAAAAGACTTCACATATTGTAAAATAGAAAATATTCAAAGGGAAGTGCGGTATAGGGGTAAGTAACAAGGGGGAGAAAAATATGATGGTAATTTAAAAAGGGAAACAACACTTATGTATATGGGGTGGGGAATTGTAGGGTGGGTGGGGGAATGGGAAAAAATGAGAATTAAATTGTGTCGTTAACTGGTACAAATTTCAATATTGTGTGCAATCATGATGTGTATATATAATGTACCAATAAATAATCAAATTAAAGAAAAAAGATATTATGTACATGCCACCATCAAGTAGGCACTCCTTCATGTCTATCCTATTGCTCAGCATCAAGTTTTTGGGATTTATTCATATTGTTATGTTTCTCTTTAGTTTGTTCTTTTTTGTTTTGCTGTAGTGTCAGATTGTATAGATGTACCAAAATTTATTTATTCTTTCACCTACTGATGAGCATTCTGATTCAGAAGGAGTGTGACTGAAGGTCAGTCATGTACTGGGCCTGGCTTGCATATCTGTCCTGGGAACTTCACAAGCTTTTTCTAAAGTGGTATAATTTAAGAAAAACTTCTCCATTAGGTGAAACAGTAGTGCTCAAAGGGACAGGCAAGATGCCCTTTATTCCAGCTGTGATAAATCTCTGGAAAAGTCTTTGGAGAGCTGGTCTTTGATTATAGAGAAGGCTTTGAGCACATTTCACAGTGATGATTTTTCCTTTGCCCCTGCCAGAGCCATGCGTGATTCTCCCTGGTGTCTTCACTAGAAGAACCTAATAGCCTTTCTGGAGATAAAGCCCAGGACAGTGCAAGTTTACTCTGTATCTTAGGGCCCAGCAATTTTTGCACTCACAGGGCCACGCTCAGTTTCCAACTTGTCAGAACTACCATTTAGTGTTTGCTTACTACTAGTTTGTGGCCCCAACTTCTCAAGGTAAACAGATCTTAGTCATGTCTCTGTGGATGTGCCTATCTTTCCATATTTCAAGGTGTGCCCTGTGACCTGTTTTCTGATGAGTCTAAGAAGAGTACATTTTCACTTTGTCTGGATTTTTTATTGTATGGATAGGAAAGACAACCTCTAAGCTTTTTACGTTGGAACTGAAACCAGAAATCTCTTTGATACAGACAATCCTGGTTTAATGGCTGAGTTCAATTCCTGAGGCTAGGTAGTGAACTAAATTGATTGCTAAATGTAAAACTGTACAGAGTATGTACATTACAATATTCAGAACAAAGAAATGACTTGAGAAAGCACCAATTTGATGACTTTGCATTTATTTACATAACTCTTAGAGGCAGTACTGTAATGTACAACAGAATATAAAGCCACAGCCGGGTGTGGTGGCTCACGCCTGTAATCCCAGCACTCGGGAGGCAGAGACAGGAGGATTGCTGAGTTTGAGGCTTGCCTGGACTACATAGTGAGCTCAGAGCCAGCCTGAACTACAAAACGAGACCCTGTCTTAAAAAAAAAAAAGAATATAAGGCTACAGTACTGTACTACATAGTATAATCAATAAAAATTAAGGTATTGACCCAGCACTCGGGAGGCAGAGATAGGAGGATTGCTGAGTTTGCGGCGGCTTGCCTGGGCACCATAGTGAGCTCAGGGCCAGCCTGAACTACAATGCTAGACCCTGTTTCAAAAAGAAAAAAAAATGCTATTGTATAAAGATATATAGTACAAAAAATGTTACTTTGACCTAGTACAATTGTCTTATGTGCTTTCTATGTGTTTTGGCCTAGCAGTTTTTTTTAATCTTTATGCATGACAATTAACATTCTGAGGTCTTGTTAATAAATGAATCTGACTCACTAGCCATGGCCTATCTGAGATTCCTTATGGCTGGTCAGTGAGTTTTAATATATTTGTTAACATAAGATTTTAGCTTTGAGGGGGTAGGGGTAAATAAGGTGAAAGGAAAGAAAAAACTGTGATGATTAATAAAAAGGGGAAACAAACTCATGTATATGGGGGTGGGGGTTGTAGGGTGGGTAGGGGAATGGGAAAAATGAGAATTAAGAATTAAGTCATATATATATATATATATATATATATATATATATATATATATATATATATATATATAGTACCTATATAGCAACTTAAAAAGAAAAGATTTTAGCTTTGAGTTTTCTTATGAAAATTGAAATTTAATATCTAAGATTTAGCAGAGATGTTCTAGTTAAGAGACTGAGATTATTTTAATATGTTGCTACCCTCCTGTCATATTTAAGCCTGCAGGATCACACTTAGTTGTTTGTGAAGAATTTATGGAAACAACAGCAAGAATACACATATTTTTTTGAATTGGCCATGATTTTAGCACAGGTTCCCTCACCCCCAGTGAAGGAAGTACAGTCAGATGCTGGATTCATAACAGGCCAAAAGCTGGTGGTCAGTCAGTGGAACACTTTCCCCTTGCACTGGTGGTTGGCAAATTCAAGAGGAAGCCCCAGCTGAAGATGGCTGCCACAGATAATTGATTCAGGGATATTTGTAGTGGATGATTCATTTAAAAAAATCCATATTTTTATAGATTCCTTGTCTTGAAAACACACACATTCATGCACACACACAGAGAAAAATAAAAGCAAAAGTGAAAACAGGTAACTGGAAGTTAAGGGCAAGAGGCTGGATCAGAGTCATTGGGAAGGACCCCATGCAACGGGAAGGAATTACGTTTTCCATGTAGTGGCATGTGTGTTGCACATCAAGTGTCAGACAGCACTTTGACACCAACCACAAAAGGTTTACCGAACTTGGTAAAACTGAAAGGAAAGAGTTTCTTGAAGGGAAATTGAGGGACTATCATAGTGTCTTGGTTTTTCCAATTATTTTTTAAAATAAATCCTCTGCCAGCTGCCAGCTTTCAAATTTCCACTGTGCGTAGAAAAGCACTGCAAGCCCCTGTCTGATGGGGGTTTTATCAAAATGGCCATGTTGTTAAGGACCAATTCCTTTTTCATGATTTCCCAAACAAGGATGAAGTTATACAATGCATTAGCAGAAACATTGTTAAAGATTAAGTCCTGCACATGGCAAATGATGTCAGTCAGCAACTCACCACTGACTTACAAAAGCAGCCTATTATTCCACATACTTAAATGAAAACACAAATAACCATGCAAGGATCGCATCATTTTGTGTTATGCTGTGGGTGACATCAGCAAGGAAGAGCGGGTGAAACTCGTGTCTTTGCCTAGAACACCACAAAGGATGGGTAGTTACAATGCTGTGATGGAGGGTTTCATGTCACAAGACATAAGACCAGAAAAAGTGGTTTCAATGACTAGTGACAGGGTACTTTTCATGGTGGGAACAACATCTGTTTCCATACAGTTAAAGAAGCAAAATCGAGTCATTCAGTTTCATTATATGATACATCAGGAAGCTCTTTGAGCCAGGGAAAGCAACAAACCATTAGACAATATCTTCAAAGATGTAACAGACACTGTGAACTACATTACAGCTCATGCTCTTACATTTTGACAGTTACAAACATTTCTTCATGAGGTTCAGGCTCCGTATAATGATGTGCTTATGTACAGTAATGTCTAATAGCTGAGCAGTTGGGTCCTGGAAGGATTTGTAGTCTGCTTGGATGTGATTAAGCTATTTCTGAATGAAAAAGGGCAGGAATATCCACAGTTCACTGATAGGACTGGGCTTAATCCTCTCATGTTCAACCTTACTTCAGTGTACTGAACAAAAAACTATAAAGTGTAGGGAAAGCAGAAGAAAGGGCATTGAAAGGGGCCAGAGGTTTAGTTCAGTGATTCCAGTGTCTGCCTGGGAAGCACAAGGTCCCGAGTTTGATCCCCAGTAACCACATACCACAGTGCCGGGCAGGGTGACTCACACACACCAGCAATTAACACCACATACCACAATGCCAGTGTAGTGGCTCATACCTGTAATCCCAGCACTATGGAGGCAGAAGCAGGAAGATTGCTGTGAGTTTGAGGCTAACTTGGGATACATAGTGAGCTCAGGGCCAGCCTGAACTACAAAGTGAGAGCCTGTCTCAAAAAACAAAACAAAACAACAACAAAAACCCCAAATACTTAACAGAAAACTCCAGGGTTTTTAGAGACTTTGAGAATGGCCAGAGGAAATACTTTCCAGATCTAAGAAGGTGTTTAGCACATTCTACAATATTTATGCACGATCCTGCAAGCCATCAGGAAACTCCAAGGAGTGCTTTAGCATTGTGGTGATAGTTGCAAAGGAGAATTTTGGTAATGGAGTTTTACAGTTTCATAAAATGGAAACAACTCTGTATTTTCTTCAGGTAAAGCCAAATTTAAACCAAATTTGGAATGCAAACTTTAAGGAATGCAAACTTTCCTCCTTATACCGGTTCAATTTTGGAAATCTGGAAATGCAGCTATTCAAATTTCAAGAAAGCTTTCTCTAGAAGAATATTCTATGATCTGCATGCAACACTTGAGCATATAGGGAAGGTAGAGTGTAAAAGTTGACAAAGGACAGCACCGTCAATAGTTCTGAAAGTGAAATTCTTCAAGTGTGGAATTCTCTGCCAAATAATTTTATGCCACTGAAAACACTTGAGATTATTTTTCTTGCTTTGTTTGGATCACCTTGTGCTTGTGAGTAGCTGCGTTCAGCTTTGAATGATATCAAATCTGATAGAAGAGACAGATAAACAGAGGACCCAGTGATGCATGGGCTGTTCTCAAGCTAACAAAGTACGAACCAAAGTTTGCCAAGTTATCAGCTGTTGCATACAACAGCAATGATCACATGAGTTGTGCAAAAGCAACCTACATGCAAACTAACTTTTCAGTATAAAGCTGTTTGTGTCACTGAAAGCTGTGTTATTCTGTTAAGACAAAAGATGTTAGTACAATCGTTTTTTTCTAAATTAAAACCTCAGTGTTCAGGTTTAAATGCAGTGTTGGTACTTGTCAATAAATAAGGGGGTTTTGGGTTATAGCTTGGGTTCTCAGACTCTGAAAGGTTTGCCATCACTGACAGAGGTCTACGAAAATTGGGATGCCAATCCCTGGGTGCATAGTTCCAGGATGACATTTTTCTTTCAGTGCTTTAAAGACATAATTTCATTATATTTAGGTTGAATAATTTCTAACAAGAATTTTACAGTGGCCTTGTTTTTGTTGCTCTGTAAGTAAGGTATATCTTCCCTCCATGCCTGCAGCTGCATTTAATATTTTCTCTTTATCATTTATTTTCCACAATTTGCTTATGATATTTCTTTGTGTGGTTTTCTCCTTGTAATCCTCTTTATAATTTGGTGATATTCTTGCTTCTGTGGGTTAGTAGTTTGCACAATTTTTGTAAAATTTCAGCTATTATTTCTTTGGATAATCTTTCAATTTCTCCACTTATGTCCTTTCTTTCTTTGAGATTCCAATTACTCTTAGGTCACTTAATATTGTCTGAGAGGCCATCAGACAATTTTTTTCTACTTGTACTTCCAGTTAGATAGTTTCTTTATATCAATTATTGGCATTTATCCATTAATTCTAATTTATATTTTACTTGGTCTCCTTCATGCATTTCTGTCATTCTGATTGTTTTCTCTTTCTCTGCTGTGTGCATTCAAGTATGTTGTTTCAAAATTTTTGTAGAATATAGCATCAGCAGTAAGAAACTTGAAGACTTGCACAAAAGAAATAATAAGTAAAACAGGAAATAACACAAAACAAACATACAGCATTTATTCAGGTGTTTATATTTTAATATATAATTTTACAAGTTTCTTTGTGTTTTCTCAGCAGATGGTAAATGAAAAGCCTAAAATAGAAAATGAATGAAAGGAAGAAATAGAAAAAGATGGCCACAATAAGAGGTGACCACTTATTTTCCATTTTATGGGGAAAAGACAGATGCCAAAGGAGGTAGAAAACTACCTTGTATTTAACAGGATACCACATAAGCTGGTATCCAAAATGAGCATACTTCATCATAAAGACTAGGCTAAATAATTTGCATCAACGTTTCATGTGCAGGAAAAAATAACTTTTGTTTGGTATGTAAACAACCAAAGGCTCTGATTACTTTTACAGTTTTTATCAAAAATACTGAATCTATGTTCTTGATTTATTAGGTAGATGCATTTCTAGTGCAGTTGATAGGTTGTGGTTACAAAAATACCTTTAAGGTTTCATGGTTTGACAAAGAAGATATAATGTCACAGGTCCTAGAAATAGGGTTTTATATGGTGGCTTCTTCATTTCTGATGTAACATCTCTGCTGTCCCGGTACGGCATGTGTGTTGGTGCATGTGTGTTTTCTGCCCACCAGTACAGCTCAGGTACTGCATCCTGTGTGAGTTGCTTTTTTTTCTCATGGCTTAGACAAAATTCCTGACACCAGAAGTTAAGGGGAAAAGGCTTATTTAGCTCCCAGTTTGTAGAGATTTCAGTCTCTAATCAACTGGCTCCATGGCAGAGTGGCACATGGCAGAGGATCATCAAAGAGGAGAAATAGTTCATGGCACCCACATGGTAGCAAAAGTGAGCAGGGAAGCTTAACAGTGTCTTTCTAACCCTTTTATCTTATCTAGACTTCTGGGTTAGGGCAGAGTCAAACCAATGAGTGGATGATTTAGGAATCACATGCCCTCAATCTCAGCATCACCCATTCTAGATCCAGTCATGTCTGAAAAAGCCATTTATGACTGTATGGGTGGAACTCTGTATATAGCCACTTATGACTATATGGGTGGAACAGCTAGACAAAAGCCCTAAAATGTCTTTTCTCTCTTTTTGGATTTGACTGACTTTTTAAAGGGCTGAGACTAAGTTCTCTTCCTCCATAATGTTTTTCTCTTCCCAGCTTCCACAACTCTATTGCATTGTACAAGATTAGAGAATTATGCAATTGTTGGGGACAGGTTATAATCACCTACATAGAGACTCTGTCACTTTTTGGGTCAACTCCCAAAGTGACAGCTCCACTCTGAAGGCTCTCTTGACAATCATGTTGTTCCAATAAAAAATCTTTATTCTGCTCTTAGTTCAGTGATCTTGGCTCTAATCTTTTTCATAGAATGACATATGCCTTATTCCAGTTCTAAGATCCTCTCAGTCTTATTGAACCAAAAAGAATAGGAAAGATACTCTCAGGATGAGAATTACATTCTGGTCAAATCTTTGTAAACATTAAGCTTTTAACTGTCTACATTATTCTGGTCTGAGTGTTCATCTCTGAGTGCCCTTGACTGAGACAAAACTCTATTATAGTGAATTAAAGTTTTCTTTGGATTTAACTTAATGAATGTTTTCAGAAATCTCTTTTTAGATTCATTTTTCTGTGTCTCAGACTTGAGTTCTTCAGTGATATTTTTACACTTCGCATTCATTAATCCTAATGCCTTCCAGGAACAGTGAAATAATATTTGGTTTGCTATGAGAAAAGAAATAGCAAAACACAAATTGTGTTACCTGTTCTACCCATGCAATGGAATCTTTAGGGTAACCACAGTCTTGTTTATGTAGAGTTATGTAGCATATAGGTAATCATTTTTTGAAATACCACAGTATACATTTCAAAGTGTAATAGAAATATTTTAAAATAAAACCAAATCAACTAAATTTTTCCTTCATAATTTAGAAGGTCCTTCAAGACTTTTTTACTAGCCAAGGACACTTTAAACAAACCTTTATCATGATATTGCTATCATGGGTATTTGATCTTAAGAGATTTAGAGGAGTATTTTAACCTCTTAAAAGAACAAAATCTGTTGTTCTACCATTGTTTTAGTTGGACTACCTTTCTGGGCTGATATGGAGAAAACAGTGCACTCAGTTGGCATTAGGGGAAAGAATTATTTCTTTTTCCTTTCTCTGTAGGCAAGGAACATGAGATAAAAATAATCAGAATAAAGTCCTTAGGTATCGAGAATTTATTAGAATCAGAGCAGTTGCTAATTCAGAGCAAATGAGATCTATAGATCGTTAATTGCAGCTTGGTGTCTTTTATAAGAATGTCTCATGTCGTGAGCACATTGTCCCTCCACTAAATGAGTAGTGATTATCAGGGAGATTACTGTGATTTATAAGCTCATTTTCTTCATTTTACTTTACATGTGCCAGACACTGACTCATACAATAGGAAAACAAAACAGGCCTGATTTCTAGAAATTAAATGCTTTATCGATCACTGTTGTTCATGACTGAATGTTATCATGTGTGGGAGTTTTGAATATATGATATCTACATTTTAGAAATGGGAGGAAAACAATCTTATTGCAAAGTTTAGATGATAAACTCTGATTTTAGTATACCATGTTCTCGCCAGAATTTAGATGCCCATCCAAATGGAGAGAAATTCATATTGATTAGTGTTGTAGAAGAAGAAATTATTTTGTTAGGTACAGATTCTATTTTATCCTGGAATGTGTCCTTTTCAGGTAAGCATGACTTCTTCAAAATGCACAGTTTTCTATCTTTTTCTCTGTTGAGCTTAAGAGTCAATATAATGAGTTATCAGGCAGGGAGTCTGGTCTATAGCCAACACTGGCACTCTTGATTTTTTCAGTCAATGGTTTTTGGTAGCTTCAGATATCAAAGGAATTGATTAGGTCCTTGGGTTATTTATACATGTCAGGTTCAGTGGAGAGTTTGACACAATTATTCTGATTATTAAGAAGTAGGAAGACTCAGTGATAACAGCGTGGGCTCTGTAGGCACACTGCCTAGTTTCTGATCACAGCTTTGCGAGTGTGGCCTGGACCCAGGGCCTTAACCTCTCTGTGCTTTGTTTCTTCAACTATAAAATAGGTTGTTAATAATAATATCTTACTCATAGTATGACAGTGAGTGAGTGAATACACATAGAACAGTGGCAAGAATAGAAACTCTGAATAAATGCTAGCTCTTATTGCCATCTAGGCAAAAGAAATGTAAATTCCGTTTCAGGAGCTGATTCTTACTTGATAAGTTGAAGTAAATTGTTGTTGGAATTTCAGCATTTAAAAGACACTTTGAAACAGTTTGTTAACTTATATGTAATGGTTTAATATGAGGGCGAGTGCGGATTTGTGAGGAAGGAATCCACCATTTTTGAAGAAACACACTTCAAAACTGACGAGTTCATGTTTTGGCTTTGTTCCTTGCTGGTAGGTGAATTTGGGAGTGTTATTTAATTGGAGAGAGGCTTGATTTCCCCATCCTTCAGGTGGGAGCAGTGTTACCTTGCAGTGTTGTGAGAATTTATAATGATGCATTTGAAGTTTTTTACCATAATGCTTATCAGAAGAACCAAAGTGTAATTTTTCTGTTCTCTTCTCCTGGCTTAATAGCTGGATTGCATATTTTCCCAACCTCTGACTCAGGGTCAAAGTGAGGGAAGACATCTGAGATAAAGTGAATCTACCATTTAGTTTTTAAATTAGGCTTAATTTTTAGGGTAGCTTTACATTAATAGCAAAATTGGATGGGAAATGCAGAGCCTGCCATACTCCCTACTCCCGTGTATGTACAGCCTCTCCCATTATCAACATCTCCTACCCGAATGGTGCATTTTTATAGTTGATAAAACACATATCATTATCATCCAAAGCCCATACTTTATATTAGAGTTTGTTCCTGTTGTCTATTCTATGGGTTTTGACAAAACTATGACTTATGTCCATCATTAAAATATACAGAGTATTCTCCTTACCCTAAAAGTTCTCTGTGCTTTTCCTATTTTAACTTTTTTGTTTTGTTTTGCTTTAAAATACATGCATGTCATAGCCATCTCTTGGGTAGAGTTACCTAAGTAAGATTTTACAGATAGTTTTCAATAGAATTACCTAAGATGTTGGGGGCAGGCACTCTTTACAAAGGTAGGGCCACATGATCAGAGCTGTTGAGCCAGAATGATGTCCTGAGAGCGCACGGGGGCAGAAAAATATTAATCCTGTGTCTCACTAGCAGAAGGGTCCTATGGATGTCAATATTGGACAAAGTCAGAGATTTGATTTAAATGGAAAATATTTCTGGTTTGGAGAATAAAGCCAGGATGGTATGTATGTTTGGAAAAGCAAACTTGTAGATTTCTAGTCGTTGAGCTTCCAATATTTTCCTCAGATTATCAAAGTAAAATCAGCAAGTGGTGGAAATTAGCCTTTGTTCAGCATCATATACCATATAGTGTGATCTATTTTCTATATGGCCAGGATTATTTGCTGCACTTTAAAGATAATAAAATTGAGATTTGGAGACATTAAAATACTCACCTAAAGTAACAGAGCTAGAAAACAGGATGGAGTGCCACATGATTCTTTTTCCTGTTTAAGGACCTATCTGCTAGATTCAGGATATTGGTAGAAATCAAATTGTATGCAAACAGATGAAACTCACACATCATATGGTCAGTCAAGAGCAGAAGTATCAGGTGAGTTGACCCTGAGTCATAGTAATGTCATATAACACCTTAAATTTCCAGGCTAAAGTCAGGATCGTTCTCAAAACCTGGGTCTCCAATTCAAAAATGAGCATCTGAAATGAACAGACACTTCTCAGAGGCAGAAATAAAAGCAGCCAAGAAGCATATGAAGAAATGTTCAAAATCACTGCTCATTCGAGAGATGCAGATGAAAACGACACTGAGATTTCATCTCCCTCCACAGAGAATGGCTGCTATTGCAAAATCAAACAGCAATAAATGCTGGCGAGGCTGTGGGGAGAAAGGAAACCTTCTCCACTCTGATGGGATTGTAAACTTGTACAACCATTGTGTAGATCACTGTGGAGATTCCTTAGAAAACTAGGATTAGAGGTCCCATTTGATCCTGCCATTCTCCTGCTAGGAATATACCCAAAGGAATTAAAAGAATTATATTGTAAAGTCATATGTACACCCATGTTCATAGCAGCTCAGTTTGTGATAGCCCAATCTTGGAAATAACCCAGATGCCTGTCAACTGGAGACTGGATAAAGATGTGTGTTTAAAAAAAAAAAAATGGAGTATTACTCTGCCATAAAGAACGACAAGTTTCATTCATTTATGTACCAATGGATACACCTTGGGGACACACTAATAAGTGAGATAAATAGATCCCAGATATGTAAATACCGTATCTTTTCTCTGGTATGAGAACCTGTAGATGTCAATGAGTTTTAGAATGTATGGTAAATTTTGTAAAATAGGAAATATTCAAAGGGAATGTGGTAGGGGAACGAAATAAGGGGAAAGAATAAATATGATTTGGAAAGAAAAAGAAATAGCATGTATATAAGGGGTTGAGGGTTGTGGGTGGGTAGGGATATGGGTAAAAATGAGAATTAACTTGTGTCATATACTGGTACAAATTGCTCAACGTTGAGTGTGATTGTGAGCTGCATATAAAATGCACCAATAAAGAATTTAATTTAAAAAAAACTCTGGGTCTCGGTGAACCTTAGGGGAAGGGCAAGTGATCACATGAGCTGAGGAGGGGAATGCAGGAAAGCAACCTCACAGTTCATTACCATGAGCTCCCCTCCTCCACAGCAGTACTTTAAATAGTCTCCCAGAGTCTGCAAAGTGCAGAGCGTTAATGTATGGCTCTAAGTGCTTTTCTGTCTAATTTGTTATCATGGAGTGACCAAGTAATATTTATGGTGAACAACAGGGATCCTTAAGGTAGGGGTAAAAAGGTATGATGACAGTGTTTTATGTGGAACTCTTTCTGTTCTTTGAATTTCTTTAAAGTAAAGCAGGGCCAGAACTTCATTTCTACAGGAACTAGGAAAATGAAGGTTTTATCACTATGCTAGAAATAGGGAGAAAACAGAGCCATCTCCATCATTAAATTGTGTCAAAATGTTTCCTATTTTTAATGTTTTTTCTTTTAATACATTGCAAGTAGATATTAATAAAGTAAACATAAAAGTCATTCTATGAAAAATAGCATTCCTAACAAAAATAAAAATGTTCATATTTAACCATCACCTCTTTTTTTTAGGACTACAGAACAAAAATTATACCTTAGATACCTAAGCTACTTTATGCAAGTTGGATTCTTGAGGGTGTCGAAGTTGGGATATGATCCCATCAAATTGATTTCCTCTGAGGCTTCCTCTAAATCCAAGCATTTTACATCACACTCAATTACTAGATTTTAACAGGTTTAAAACATACATCAGAGGATTTGTTTGATATCAGGGAAAATGGGAGGCAGTTTGGAAACAACAGCATGTTCTTTTTTTATCATGTAGTAAGCCACTTGTTTGGTTTAAAAAAAATCCTCTGAAAGAGATCAGGGATAGAGAGGAGGGGATAATTAAATTGAAGTTTTAAATACTCCAAGGACATATTTATCCCTCTATAGATTATAAATCCAAAGCAGTTTGGAGTGGAAGAGGATTTGCTCATTTGTTACCTCTTTCAAATATTTGCTTTCAAACTCTTCTCACGATGTTTGTTGATATTTAAAGTATTTATTGTGTTGGATCAGCTGTCCGAACTCAGCTCCACATTCAACCTTGGAATACACTTGTATGTGCTTAGCACCATACCACCTTAAGTCAAAGAGAAACAAACATATGATTTTGTTCATAAAGTTTCTCTTTAGGCTGTACTAACCTGCATACATTAACTTTAATTTCAAAACCAAATGCATTTTCATTATAAAATTTCTAACATGGAAGTATATAAAAAGAAAGTCATCCTCGATTACCCCTCTCTCCTGGACCTTATGATCCTTATTACGTTATCATTTGCCTTTAGTAGATTCTTAATAGAAATCCATTTAATTCTTTCAATGTAACTTAATATGCATACACAAATACACATTTATTTATTTACTTACTTACTGTGGTATTGGGGATTGAACCCAGGGCTTCATGTTGAGTTATAGTCCCTGATCTTTTAAAAATAATTTTTCTAAATTTTGAGACAGTTGCTACATTGCTTAGGTTAGGCTTGAACTTGTGATCCCCCTGGCTCAGCTTTGCAGAGTGCTGAGATTATAGGTAAATGTTACTGTATCTGCTTCAAACATGTATTGAACCTGTACCATTGGGCAAATTTTCTTTACTTAACCATTTTTGACATATCAGTCCACCGAAATCCACTTTATTTAAAGACTGCTGCTCAGTGTTTCCAAATATAGATACAGCATAAAATAGCTGGTTCTTCTATGGATGGATCTTTAGATTGTTTCTCATTTTCTGCTCTTCTGAATAAGGTCGAAACAAGCATCATTGAACATATCTTGTTCAAACACACAAGCATTTTCCTAGAGCAGATACATAGAAGTGAAATTGTGGGGGATGAAGGATATCTTTGTTTCAGTTAATTTTTGTTCGATACATCTCTTAAATTTCACCATTATCGGCATATTGCAGAGTTTTCCTCTTTTTAATTTTGGTGACTTGCTGCATATCTTAGAAAATTATTGTTTGTTACTTTTATTAGTCCACATTTGTGGTACATAATGGTTGGAGTCCTTTGTATGTAGCACACTCCATCCCCTTTTCACCCTCCTCTCCTCCCTCCCTCCATCTCTTGATCCCCTTGCCTTTTGAGAAAGATCAACTTCCTATTATCTATTTTGAGAAGAAGTATTAAAATCATTTATCTTTCTAACTCATTAAATACAAAGTGATGAATCTGACTCCCTTACACGTTATTTGGTATTGTCTCTATCATTTATGTGCCATTTCAGAGTCTGAGTGTATGTGTACATGGTCATGTATGTGTGTTCTCTTTTTAGCTAAAAGTTTTGATAGTTAACTGACTTTTTCAAACAATTGAATTTAGTTTTTTCTTCTTGTGGTTATTTTCTATGTTACTGTAGGTTGTATTGATTTTTTAAATTTACTTTTCATTTTATCCAATTCATAGTACACACAGTGTAAAGTGTCAAGTCACTCAGGGCATGTTGTAAGAGACACTGAGTCCTCCACCCTTATTTACCACCCTCCATGAACAAGCACTCAAGTGTCTTAGATGATTCATTTTGTATTTATGTTTGTATCTCTTTGACTACTTCTTGAGTGGTTCAGTTTCAGGCGTTTTGAACAGAATTCTTGTCACATAAGATGAGAATTACTATTCTGCTCAATGACTTCCATCTTCCTACTCCTGTCCCCACCTGGCCATACTCCTCAGGTTTCCAGTTTTTTGTAGATTTGTGTACATCAATGGAGTATTATGACTCCATGGTCTTTATATTGGCTGCTTGTTTAAAACACACAGGGAACTTAAAAATGATAATGCCTATTTCTGACTTATTCATCCAGATTGGCTTAGGGACCTGAATTTTCCCCTTTGTTTTGGTCTTTTGAGACAGGGTCTCCTTACATAGTCCAAGATGGCCTTGATCATGATACATAGCCCAGGCTGGCCTCGAATTTGTATCCTCCTGCATCAGCCTCCTAAATGTTAGGATTACATGCATGTGCCAATTCACCTGGTTTTCTGGCTTTAAAAAAATCCAAGTGATTCTAGTTTGCAGCCAATTAATTTGCACCCTCCTCTCCTCCCTCCCTACATCTCTTGATCCCCTTGCCATTTGAGAAAGATCGACTTCCTATTATCTATTTTGAGAAAAAGTATTAAAATCATTTATCTTTCTAACTCATTAAATGCAAAGTGATGAATCTGACTCCCTTACACATTATTTGGTATTGTCAAGGGAATATTATAGTTGATCGTTCTGCTTTGCTTTCTAGAAAAACTTCAAAATTTCTTTGGAGCTAATGATTATCATGTTTTTTTTTTTTTTGAGACAGGGTCTCTCTTTGCAGTTCAGGGTGGCCCTGAGCTCGCTATATAGCCCAGGAGAGTCTTAGATTATCATGTTTTTAATATTGGCTTAATCTTCTATGTTTTTATCCCTAATTCCACCTCAAACTTTTCTTAATATATTAAAGTACATCAAGTACTCAGGTTTGGTTCCTTGAAGAAATACAGTACATTCCTTTTTAGAAGATTTTTATTAGAACTTTTAATGGACCTTGGCACAAAAAGTGTTGTATTTTTCCCCCCAGTTCTGATGACTGAACCCAGGGAGGGCTAACATTCCCGCCCCTTCAAAAGAATTTCAAGACAGGATTTCAAAGTTGCCCAAATTGGCCTTGAACTTGCCATCTTCCTATCTCAGCCTCTCTAATGACTGGGATTAGTGAGTACACCGTCCCACTAGTGAGAAGTACATTTTAAAGTTTAAAATGTACTAAAATGGCAGACAGTACAATTGGCTTTTTGTTACACAGAATTTATACTTGTGCTAAAATCCATAGCAATATATATTAATTTTTGGAAATTTAAAATTTGTATTTTTCCACTGCTGTTAGAGAATTTGGTTTCAATTTTTTAGCAAAAATGTTTTCAAGTGTATTCACTTCAACAAGATGTATACTAAAAATGTTTTGAAAATTTTTGTGTGGCATAACATACATTTCTTTGTAAATATTTTTTTTTTTAAAAAAACAGGGTCTCACTTTGAAATTCAGGCTGGCCCTGAGCTCACTATGTAGCCCAGGCAAGCCTTGAACTCAGCAGTCTTCCTGCCTCTGCCTCCCGAGTGCTAGGATTACAGGTGTGAGCCACCATGCCCAGCTTTTGTAAATATTTTTATGGGCACTTGAAAAGGGGTATTTTCTGTCTCTTGGTTATGAACAATATTCTGGCTTGTTATGTGCAACTTCCACTATCATTCTACTCCTCACTCTTCTGATGATTCTACTGTATTTTTGAGAAAACATGAGAGTATTCATTAAGATTCATGACTCCCAACTTATTATTTTTGTTTTTGTTTGTTTGCTCCACAAGTTTGAGGGCAGTGTGGGCTACACAGAGAACTGAAAGCCATAACAAGACCCTGCCTCAACAAAAAATTGACGAACATTACATGACAAAAGTTTGTAATAGTTGCATCTTTTTTGTTGGATTGTACTATTTATCAATGTAAAAATCTATATAAAACATTCATTTTTTGTTTGTTTTTTGCAGTATCAAGGATAGAACTCAGTACCTTGTACTTGCCAGGCAGATGGGGTGCCACTGAGCTGCATCCTTGGCCCCATTTGTTCATTTTAATGTTCCATTCATAAATCTATTCTAGTTCTTGTTTGACTCATGTTGTCTAATATTATTTTCTATTTATTTATTTTAAAGCATTATTTTCATTTTAAAATTTCCTTTGTAAGAAACACATACTTAAACTTATTTTGTTTTTAGGTTAATTGAGTCTGTCTTTCGATGTGGTTACCTAATTACTTTTTTTTTTTTTTTT